>ML777911.1:487854-518725 GCA_009831015.1 Picea engelmannii | reverse complement strand
TACGATCTTAAAACTCTTCCCCAAGCAATATGCCTCTATACGTGTGCGCAAGGGTAAATCTCATTGGTATTTCAAAAATAAATCTCGTATACTATGCACAATGCAATGGGGTCAGGAGTATACACCTTAGTGATAAGTTTTTGGCTTAACATAGGATATTTGTCATTTCTTTTCATGGCCAAAGTCATCGAAGGAAATTCCCTGTAATTTATGGTTGGTTAAAGATCTTTGAGTCACCATCGACATAAAGTTTTTGTTTACTAAAAATCCATCCTAACAACTCGTTTAACTCTACCTATGTTGCCTGATGTCTTAACTGAATGATTTCTCTTTGAACGATGTGCTAACTGGACTTACAACAGTTATAGTTAATCGTTTCTAATTCATAGTGCCATGAAGGAACCTTCTATACTTTGTATTCCTTTAATGTGAAGGGAAAATTTCTTGTCAGGTGTGAGTTATGACTATGAACCGACCATTAATGGAGGCCCTGTGTGTGCTAAAAACGATGGTTATCACTTGACCCCTCCTCCAATAGGGTCGTACCAACTATGCTCCATCACATGGCCAAAGCCTCCCTTCGTACTATCAACATTAACTCTACGTATTAATATCTCTCTTAGGGTTAGATGGTCCTCTTTCATCATTCGTGCAATATTTCCAAAGCAACTCTATGTTTTCCTTCGTGAGGGGAAATCGATCGCTTAGAGATTTTACCTAGTGCAAAACAGGTGTCCCTACCCTTCCACCCTATTAATTTCACGATGCTCCTCTAACTTTACAAGTGGACTCGATACTCGGCTTTCATTACAGTGGAAGAACTTTTATACTAGAACTCTAGTTATGATTTTGTTTTGAAATAGTTTCATGTGGTTGTTGTTCTTCTCATAACCCCCCTAGGTTAAACTTGCTACTGGGAAGGTATCCTTCACTTATATTTTATTCCAAGCCTTTTCAGAACCCTTTCGGTACCCCTCTTTTACTCCAGCACCTACACTCTCACATAGTCATTTTAGCACGGTTACATGGTTTCTCTTACTTAAGGTTTTTGTAGTGTCCGTATATTCATTTTTAAGGATTAACCTTACCCAAATGTTACTTTTAACTAGTTTCGAATTATTGTTAAACCACATAGAAGTATTAATTTCTGAAGAAATTCTGATAGGGTAGAACTCATGTTGAGGAACATGTCTTCAAGCATTTTTCCTTCGGCGGATCCTGACAGGCCACTAGCTAACCCTTACGACTGAAATGTTTTAAAAGAGATTTCTGTAATTTCCATTTAGTATGTAATGTAAAGTGGTTACCTTGTGTCTGTAACGAGTCATTAAGGAATACTCTATAATATGAAATATACGAATCTAGGCCAACCCTTGTTTTAAGGTATTCCATATTGTTATTATCATTCTTTGAGGGTGGAACCCACCATTCAAAAAAATGTATTCGGCATAAGTATTAACTCTGTGTGAAGTTTGTGTAAAGTAATGAAATGGATTTCATTCTGTACTTCTTTATTCATTTTAATTATTAGAATATTCTCTTTGATTTTCCTTCTGGTGTATATATTCAAATAATTGATTATCGACCTAATGATGGGATCCTTGTTTTTTGCGAGGGTACCCATCAGGTCAACTTTGGCCCACTTCTCCCTTCCAGTTCGAGGATGACTTCGTCAACTACGTGGAGACAACGTGACCGGTACTGTCACCCCAATTTAAGTGATATTTCAAACTTTGTTTGTTTGTCTCTTTTAATCAATTTAACTCGGAATTTGAATTTTATGTTTCATATGAGAAAGTTCTATTATTCCTAGATTGTTACTTAAATTAAATTTCATTGGTCCCCTTACAGGGTTGGAGTATCCAAAAGCTTCGGGATTCTGAGCATCCTCTCGTACAAAAGGTACTCAGGTTCCTTTACAACATTTTCAGATCTTATCATTCCATATTTAAAGAATGAAACCCTAGGCTCCAGCCTAGATTATCTTGTTCGATACAAAATTTTCATTCCAATTATTGTTAATCCAATGAATCCGAATGTTACAACGATATTCACTATTGGAAGGCCATAACACAAGCCTTGCGTAAGTTTTGGATACACCTTTGGTTTCAAATTTGGATATGGGTTGTATAATGATTTTAACTAACATTTGAGCCACGAGAATTTCCTCATGTATACTTGCAATGAAATACAATGATTAATAGTAAATTAAATCCTTGATTTGTCAATACACTAGTTAGCTATTAAACCTAAATTGTTTTTAAAATAAAAGAGCATTTCAAAATTATATTTTTCCATTTTAGTTTTCCCGGGTACTATTATTCTTCTAGAAACTTCTTTGTGTCAACAGAATTATTGGTTTTCTTTTATTTCATTGTTGTGTGACTTATACAAAGATTGGAATGAATTGTTACTGTTAATAAGGCTATGAAACTTTGAGTTTATCATAACACATAATACATATATATACGTAAAAGGGTTCCAAAATCTCTGTTTCGAAATTCGTCAGCTTTCACGCATTTAGAAATTCATTTTCACGTTTGGATCTATATAACTGTTGGAACAATTTATACATTAACTATATAGTATATGAACAAAGATACATATATTACTATTCCTGTTGTAGGAAATCAGTTCATTTTTTTTCCATAACGTCTGTACAGATTGCCAACTGTATATATATATATATATATATATATATATATATATATATATATATATATCGTGAATTCTTGTCATACATAGTGTTTCATCTTGATTCTGATTTAACATGTACATGAATGGAAATATCAATTGAGTACTATGTCTACCTATAGAAATATAAACACACTTGTATATCTGCATAATTTGGTTTCAATCACATTACACACATAGATAGTTTAATCAGCAAAATATAATTAACCGTGAGGTTTATCCTACATTTTATCCTATTACAACAGTGGTAAAAATCTACAGAACTAATTCTTCTAGAATTTAACCAGATGTACTCTTTCAGCTTCTATCTCAAATGAAAATAGTGTTCATTCAGCATTCAATTCAAAATATATGATTCATTCATAATTTTTTTTAGAGGTATTCTATTAGTTCTTAATTCTAACAACATTCAATCATATTTTCGTCCATATTAATACTTCTAGCCAGAATTTAAACAGATGCATTCTACCAGTTATTTGACCATATAAAATTTAGACATAGAAAGGAGTAGGTTGACATATTTGAACAGTTTTCAAATAACAAATGGAACAACCACATTCCTACCAACATTAGAACATAAAATCCAAATCACTTGTCCCGTTATCCCCCCAGCCTAACCATGAATCCATGAGGGCGAATTCAGAATTTCTCCCCAGCAATAGTCCTTCACTTTCAACAACTTCCCCTTGTCTCACACTCATAAAGATAGTGTTCATAACAACAATATATCATTCATTTCCCTAGCATACTAGGCAACTTCCTGCCTCCTCCCATATGTTATATATGCCCCAAAGCATTTGTGCCTAGGTCTTTTCCCCCTATGGGAATTTTCGCAACTTTCCAAATCCTTGATTTCCAGCTGCTACTAATGGCCAAATTCTTGATTTTCCACTTGTCACATTCAACCCTGAGGTAGTTCCAATATGGTCCCCTCTCATTGAGTCATGAACAATTGATTTTAACATGGCTATTCCATTTGTCCATCAGCAATAATTATAAAATATTTTGTTTCATACAAGTGTCATAGTCAAATAATTATTTGGGTAAAATCAGATCTATTCGCAAAAATCATAATCATCAATTACAATTCACTAAATTCGGAATTTGGAATTTCCATAAATGACAAAAAAATTCTAGTTTCAAATTTACCAAAAACAGAAATAAATTCCTAGGAAATTTTGAACTTAAAAATAATTTATTTTGGGGGATGTTATATCATTGGCTCTCGATTTGTCACATTGATGTTCTCTACATAAGGTGGATTAGTGTTATCAAATAAAATATGAAAGTGTTTTTCATCCCAACATTGACAACTATACATATACCAATCATCGCAATCGGCCTCAAAAGTATACGAAACATATACTTCTTGATTATATTCATCTTCGACGTCTGCCATAATATATCTGTCCTACATTCTATCCAATGAATTGTGAATACTAAGAAAAATATCATTGAGGCCATCTGCAAGGTCATGCAATGTGCCAAACAATGTGTCATACAATTGGGCTTTCAATGCTTCAGTCATCTGTAGAATTTCATCGAGGGTTTGAGAGGGAATAACCATTGGAAATACCACAAAAATTATCCGTAAATAAATATATTAAAATTATTTATCCAATGACATTGATCTGGTATCAATTTGAGCACCCTATGAAAAGTTATAAACTCTAGAGTTCTATCGTCATCACAGGAAACCCCCCAAAATAGTTGATTTTAAATCAACAATATATTTGGACGATTGTTCTTTTGAAATTGGGTGAAATTGTGAGATGATTCAGTTATAAAAAAAAAATTCAAAAATTCGGCCCCATATGCTATAGATATCAAAAAAATCATGTGGTCGTCCACAGAAGAAAAAAAAAATGTGAAAATTACAGATTTTAAAATGTTCATAACCACTTGCTAAGAAACAAATACTTGCATACATAAAATCCACAAATATTCAAAAAACAATACATAAGAACCACACTTTTATTATAGAAAACCATTGAGGTAGGGCACCACCATACAATGGATCATATTATGGAAGGGATCCTCTCTTGTTCACTTGCCTCTTCGAGGGGGCTTCCTCCTATTGAGCTATTGCTCCAAATACAATACTTCTCTTCTTTCCATTACATTGTTTGAAACCCGTTATAAAGAGATATCATTACCTAAGAGCATTCTAAAGGAATCTTCTAGAAACAAAACCTTCTAATAAGTCTTCTTACATTTATTATATATAACTACCATCGTGGGCCTTATTTAATACTACAGTGGAGCTAGTCCACCTTACATTCAATTGCCTCCAATACCTCTCTAAATACCTAACACAAATGTTATTGATAACATGAAAAGGACTACAATTATATACCACTATTATCTAATTAATAAATCTCCTCCTTAATTAAAGTGAATTCATGGATGAAACATATTATGTCCTCAACTAAATCTGCCTCTGATGATTTAAAAACAAATGTATTTATATCTATATACATGGACGATCTTATAATGTAATATATAAATATTTTATGGTAATTACTGCAACTCATAATTTTAGAGATTTGTTGGTTAAGAAAGTTAATAATATGAGTGAGAATTACATGGATTTATTGATTCCATATTATCATTTAAAAGTTAGATTACGTCATACATGAAATTAGACATGTTAGTATAAGTTAGAAATACATAATATATTAGCATAAATTATATATGAGATGGAGTCAAGTAATATTAGAAAATTTTATTTGTTAGAGAAAGTAACGTAATATTAGAATAATTATATGTTAGATGGAGTCAATTAATTTATCAAGTGATCATATTAGATATTTATGACTATATTGGTTATTTTTAATTGATTTGGGAATCATCATCTCATATACATTAAATTAGTATATAACTAAAACGATGTACTTTAACCATATTTATTAAATGGTTCTTAAAAGAGTATATATATATATATAGTTGACATTAAGATAGTATGGGATTTATAGTTTAAAAAAAATTCATTACTTATGGATTATTAGAAATTGTTTCAAGATAAATAATGTTGTTTCTAAATACTGTTGTATAGGAATGCAACTATGATAATCTAGAGTGGTTGAATTTTTCCATCCTTAATGGTAAACTTTGATTTATCTAATATGAGATAACTACCTAAGACTTGGGTTTCATTTACATCGTAGATGACAAAATTTATAGATTCTTGATGTTGTATTAGTGAGAAAAGTTCTACATTATATATATATATATATATATATATATATATACTTCTTTGGTCATATTATTATGAAAGTTCTTGTTGCTAATTGGAAGTGAATTTTGTGATCGTTGAGGAATCAATGAGTAAATAACATAAGTGTTGAATCTCCTAAACATAGTGTAAATTATCCTTTATTGAGTTGACCTCTCATGGATGTAATAGTGGCTGTGTTTTTTTGACAATTTAGTTATGTGTTTTAGAATAGCGTTGTTATGGGAGTAGATACTTTTGTGTTCCTCAAAACAGTCGCCAGTCCTGAGACCTTTAATGGTCAAAATCAGTCAGATGAATTCTGGACTTGAGCATTAATTATGTGTCTTGGAGGTCCTAACCTTGCAGGGTAGGTTGGGAAAATATACCTTTTTGTTATCTTTATGTGATACAATTGATCTATGAGTAACAATTATGTTGTATCTGATTCTTCTTGTGTATTATTTAGAGGAGAGTATAATTTGTGAATCTTGAGGTATGTTATTGACGTATATTACTTTTCCTAACTATTGTTTAAAAAAAAAAAATGTTAACTTACATTTATGTGTCTTAACGGAGGGGTTGTGACAAGGTGAAATCAACTCCGTCGGGGCTTGTTCCATAGAGAGATTGAAAGTTTGAATCTGAAGAGGATCACCATTGCTCCATTATCACCATTCAAATAATATTTGAAATCATATTTGAATCCTTTCACCATTTCTCCCTTATCACCATTCAAAGAATATTTGAAATTGCATCTAAAGCCTTTCACTATTGCTCCAGTATCTATAGATATTAAAACAACTAGTATGAACAATCTTCAAGGATAGTTGGTTAGCGTCGTTGGGGGTTGAACTTCAACTTGGGAAAATTCAAGTTTTCAATACTGATACATCTAGATTTATCTATTAATTTTATAAGAAAGGACAAATATTAGGAAAAGAACAGGAAAATTTTTTGAGGCATGGATAACCCTTCAGATTATTAAATAGATTTTATACAATAGAGATTTAGCAATCCTAGAGGTTTCATTCAGTAAATAATAAAAATCCACTAACAACTTGCTAACAACTTTTCGTAAGTAGAAAAAGATCAAATCAAATAATTACTCAAATAGCTAATCATTGCATACTAGGTCAAAAAGAGATATTATATTCTTTAACACCCACCCCGAATATCAACTTTACATTTTTCAACACTGGGAATGCTTAACTATTGTCTCTAAAAATAAAAAATAATTCTTACCAATGGTTTGGTGAAGATATATGCTAACTAATCTCTAGATCCAAAAAATTGAAGAGAAATGTCATCATTGTTGAGAAGCTTGCAATGAAGTGATAGCGACTATCATTGTGTTTTGTTTTCGATGAAATGCATGTTTTTTGATGAAGCAATTGTTGAACTATTGTGACAGAAAATAGAAGTTGGATCCTTATCCACATGTGCAATATATTTCACGAGTATTCTTATCCATACTACATGGCATGATGTTGTAGTAGCTACTACATATTCTGCTTCTACAGAAGATATTTAGACAGTGGGTTAATTCTTAGAAGCCTGAATTTGTGCCTAAATGAAAAACATATCTTGAGGTGTTTTTCCTATCATCTATGCTACAAAAAAATCCCTGTCTCTTTATCTCGTAAGTGTTTTTTCATCATAATTTTTGTATCACGATCCATAATCAATTGTACCTACAATATACCTTAAAATTATTTTTCCAAATTTCCAGTGAGAGTCCTTGAGAGACTCCATAAATATGGAAATAAAACTAGCTGCATACATAACATCACCTGTCTAGTTGTAGTAAGGTACAAGAGGCTACTTACAAGCCTCTTATATGTTTTTGAATCAATTGTTAGTCCATCATCCTACTTGCTCAATTGTGTTCATGTTGCAATAGGTGTTTTTATTGATTTTCATTTGTCCATCATGAACCTCTTTAAGATATTTATATCATGCTTTTGCTTACATATGAAAATGCCTTGAGAGGTTTGCTTAGCTTAAATTCCCAAAAATTACTTCATGAGACCAAGGTATGTCATTGAAAACTCTCTTTTCATGGAAACTTTGATATGATCTAACATCAAATTACTAGTATATATATCATGTAATGTACCTCAAAAATCACCATAAAAAAAAAAATATTTGTACATTTATAGAGGTCTCAAGCAAGTAGGCTTTCTGTATAAATCTTGAGTTGAAAGTTTGTTGGAGACCTTACTGTTGTTGATTGTCTTTATTATACAACTTAAAACATCCTACTGATACAATAAGTGTATCCTCCTCCCTTCAATGTTTATTCAAAGTCTTGTAACAATTACCAATATTTCTTATTTGATGATGTCTATAATACCAGTACAGGTTTAACTATACAAGCACCTTGCAACAGGTCCATTACTTATATATCTCTAATTGGCACAAAAATATTCTCCAATCAACACACATCGACTCCCTAAATCGCGAAAAAGTGACCAGCATGACGGGGTTTCAGAGTTTGGGATTTTTCAATTACAACAGCCAATGCCAATGCACAACAAATCCTAAAATTGTGAAATGTGACCCGCATTTCAAGATTTCAGAGTTTGGGATTTCTCGAATTCAACAACTAAGATCAACACACGACAACTCCCGAAATTGCGAAAAGTGACCAGCACTTCGGGATTTCGGAGTTCAGGATTTTGCGAATACAGAGGTCAAACATTGACAGGTACAAATCTCTGAAATACGAAACAAAGGGAAGGTTGGACTAATGCTTCAGGGGTTCGGGCTTTCGAAACTTTGTGGGTTCAAGTGTCTCAACAACAATAGCATAAACCAATTTCTGAAATGAGAAAGAGAGAATCTTAGTACTTCGGGATTTCGTGTTTCGAAATCTCGCGAATTCAAAAGCCAAACATCAAACACAAACAATTTCTGAAATTGCAAAAGGATATGTGGAAATACCATTTTTCATGATTTATGGGTTCGGGGTTTCGGGGTTTCGAATACCGACCAACAACATACCATAACTTTCAAAAATGCGAAAGGCGGAAGGATGTGTGACCAACACATCGAGATTTCAAGGTTCGCAACATCGCGAGTTCTGATGTCCAAACATCAACATATACAAACTTCCGAAATGTGAAAGAGGGAGAGTGGGTCATGCACTTCAGGATTTTGGGAATTCGAGCTTCAGGGTTTTAGGGTTTCAAGTACCCAAACACTACATAATATAATCTCCGAATTTCGAAAGCAACAAGATGTGGAATCCACTACTTCGGGATTTCGGGTTTTGGGATTTTGGGATTTTGGGAATTCAGGCTTCGACGTTTTGGGGTTTCAAGTACCAAAACACTGCATACAACAATCCCCGAATTCTGAAACAAACAAGATGTGGGATCTAGTACTTTGAGATTTTGGGTTTTGGGATTTCAAGATTTTGGGAATTTGGGCTTCGGGGTTTGGGGGTTTCAAGTACCCAAACACTGCATACAACAATCCCCAAATTCTGAAAGAAACAAGATGTGGGATCCATGTAACATCCCGCTCTGGCGCACTTACAAAAATTATTCTTTGAGGACACTTGCTCTCAATTGATCTGGATTTTTATGATGATAAAACATTTACCCTTCATTATGATGTGTTAAGATAGATGACAGGATGTTTTTACTACTTTCATGTAGATAGGTGATGCTGACTCAGTTTCATTGAGTGTGCAGGGTTTCGGACCTTGAGGATGCAGAGGCATCGGTGGAACCCCCTTCGACTCTGGATTGAGTCAGGGAGTGTGTTATTTTGGTTGATTTATTTACGGTGATATTTATTTGTTTTGATGATATGATATTGATTTTATGATATGTTGTTGACATGTTCTGACACGATGGTTGATGATGCAGGCTGATGATAGCTTGCCAACTAGACTCACATATGGAGTAAAGGGGCCACACACACGATTTCCAGAGAGGTTGAGGGAGAGGTGTGGACAGCAGCCCTGCCACAGCCTACTAGCACTCCCGCCATGGCTCAAACTGTAGGTTAATGATTACCTAGCTCGAGAGGATCCACGATGCCATGAGGGCAGACTGCGATAGTCGCTCATGATGATTCTAAGGGGCGCGCAATAAGGCAAGGGCCTTATTCCTTAGAGCCCTTAGTCTCCCACAAGTTCACCTAGCAGAGTGTTGACTCCAGGGGTTATAGATGTCTACCAATCAGTCAAGTCGGCGAGTGGCACCCTTGGAGCACGTGGTGCATCCTAAGGGGCACATCGCGCAACAGAAGAAAACGAAGCGAGTGGCACCCTTGGAGCAAGAGGTGCATCCTGAAGGGCACGTCGCGCAACAGAAGCAAATGAGGCTAGTGGCACCCTTGGAGCACATAGTGCATCCTGAAGGGCACGTTGCATTGATGGTGATGATGAGACAAACCTAGATGACCCTAAGACCTTAATGCCTTTAGAAATTCTCAAAACGACTCCCCTAATTGATTGTCACCCAGTTCGATTCTAAACCTAAAATTTGAAACATCTCTAAGATAAAATTTTGACAAGCCCTAAGAAACGATCCTACAAAAATAAACTTAAGGGAGTAAACTAAAACCCTCCTAGGTGTTAATTAAAGTCTTATTAAAATTAAAGGGGGTAAAGTGAAGAAAGGGAATAAATTAATTAAAATACGTGGTGCTAATGGTAAAAAGGAATATAAAGTTAAAAAACATGTGAGAGTATAAAAGTAATGAATTTAAAAATATAGAAAGAATTAATAAGCGCATTTATCTTTTGGGTTTAAAAATAAAAAGAGAGAAATAAATAATAGAAATAAGGAAACTTGTAATAAAGGAAACTTAATAATGGAAAGTAGGGGACATAGGGTAAAAATCTAAAAGGAATCATCAATTAAGGAGTTACTAAAATGAACTAAATTTTGGCAACTTCATTTTAGGAAAGTTATTAAAAGCATGAGAGGGGATCTAGGAACCCTAGGAGTAATTTTAGGAGCGACTAAAGGGGGGTAAGGGAAATGAGTCTTTTAATTATTAAAAAACAATTAATTTTTGGAGAAACGTGGGGGATGAGTGACACTTGGACGGTAGAGAATTTTTAGAGGATTTTCATTAAAAATTAAATTAATAATGATTTAGGAAAGTAGGTGGGTCTCAAATTTCTATAAAAGAAGGGGAAAAGAAGGAAGAGGGGATGAACGGTGAGCATAACGTTACACTGTCGGATTGTGGCTTGACTGATTGCTTGTGAGGAGCTGGGAATTTCTCAGCTGTGTTGGAATGGTAGCTCAGCCTTGGAGGCGAGCTGAGAAGCTAGTCTTATGTCTGGATTTTGTGTGGCCCCTTTGCGGCTCGGGGGGCTAAGGGGGAAGCAGAGTACCCCTAGCGATTGGCTGGGAGGTACCGGTGAGGTCTTGACGGTCAGCGAGCAGGAGCGGCACGGAGCACAAGCACGGGATAGCGTTTCGGGTTAATAGCCGGCGGTTACAGGTGCGCAAGCGTGTTTGTTGGTTTAAGGGTAAAAGAAAATTGTTCAAGTTGTATATATGATTCCTTATGATGTAAAATGTTGTGTTAATGTATGGATCATCCCACCTACTTGATATTCGTTTTCCATGCTTCATAGGATATAACCCTTGTGATCCTCTAGTTGAGTTATCCTTAGGGCCCTAGCCTTCTCTTCGGCTGTCAGCTTTTTATTTTTGTGTTCTAGTTGAAGTTAATTGATTTCAAATGGTGTTGAACCTTGATGTTTGGAATGTTTGTTTATGTATTTACCTCTGATGTTGTTCTTGGTCATTGACTGTCGTTGCACCTTGTGACTAAGCATTTGGATAGTGTACCATTCCTCCCAATACCCACCTTTACCCTCTGCGTTTTGTTGGCTAGTAATCTATTGCGTTAGTAGCATCAATTATTAATTGGGTCTGCACTTATTTTCTTTCGGTATGTCTTCATTTAATTAATAGCCACAATTTACACAAACTGCAATTATGTACCCAGGCCTGCTTTCCCTCCTTGAATACACACGGAAATTCTTAAGGCACTATGTGCCGAGATTCTGGACGGTGTCTCTGGTTAATGAAAATAAGATAGGGGACAATGGTTCATATGTATGGTAAATGATTTAATATTCATAGAATGTTTATAATTAGAACAATCTAACATGTCAGAGGCGACTTATCAGTGAAGGCATGTTGATCGTGAACATCAGGAGATAACGATAATTCCTGTCATTAGTTTTGGATTGTTTTTCCTTATTGGTATTAATAGTTAACAACAGGTATCTCCTTACAGATGCATAAGTTTTGGGAATTTATTTACTACAGCAAAATGAGTAGCAATGATTACAGCTATAGAAATGGTGGGTGTAGTGACTGGCTTGAACCCCAACTGAAGCCAGTCCCGAGAACAACTTTGTTGGAAATATGAGACCCCTATTCAATGTTTATTGGCAGCGAGCTTTTGCTAGACAGCGGGATAGTTTTAACCTTGAACCAAGAGCTATTTACCTTTTCATACTGGCAACGTTTAGTTGGAATCGACTGTGTGTCTGGCAGCGATTTCTTGAACTCACATTGTCTCTTCGCTGCATTTACGGCCTTACCTTGCCTTGTTTTGTGTACTTACTTGAATCTCTCCTTTATTCTCTGCTGGTGCGTTGAGTTCCTATGCGCTGGGGATGAGTACCCGCACAACCCTTCACCCACTCCCACCTCGGCGGTTGGCGTTACTTAGCTCTGCCACTGTTCGGAATGTTTAAAAATAATTTAAATCTTAGCATTTTAATCCTGGTCGTTGAACGTTTAGGCATCTCGATTGAATGCATCCGAATTTTGTTCTGGCATTATCACATAAATGGTTCTGGATTTTCAGGTGAGGGGATCTGAATTTCTGCTCTGGGTTGTATCGTGCCTTGAATGGCACTCTTCAACGCACGAATGGACACCAGGTCACCATCTGACACTCCGTTTTAGGGGGCAAAACTTTTTCTCTGACAACGCCATTGTTGGTTGCCTCTGTGAGGCGTGATTTTGGCCTGTGCGTCTCATGTGCCCTTCCGTCTGGTGCACACCCCACCAAACTGCCACTGGTTTTAGTTTGTGTTAACCCTTAGGGTCAGTACATGAGTGCGGCCTCAATGGATCCCTCATTTTAGTAACCCGTAAGGATTTTGTCTGAGATTTAGTAATTATTGGTTTTCAAAAACTGTGACATGTCTGTCGTTTCATGGAGTGGGTGAATGCCACCATGTTGTAGTTTTTATAGTTATTCCTTAGCATTTTATTTTAATATACAAGCAAGGTAAGGTTAGCGATAATTACAGGAATGCTCGTGTCGATTCTCAGTTGCCATTATTTCATTACAAGTGTAACGTTGATTGTTTCAGGGCAACGTTAACGCATCATAAGCCAGTGTAATGATAAGTGTTGGCCAACAGGGAATGAGAAAATTAATGTGAGTTAATTGCAAAGTTAGGGTGATAGTTGGATTAAATGATCGGTTATAATCCGTGGGGAGAAGATACTTGAACTATGCCTTAACTAGTTTTTATTTTAATGTGGATAGGATTGTTGAGTAAAAAAAATAAAATATATATATATATATATATATATATATATATATATATATGGGTAACGATGAAACATAAGATTGTTGTTGTTTTATGTGCAAGGTATCTTAAGGTAAGGCCGGGGTATTATATTGTGAAATAGGTAATTGTAAGGTGTAAAGACATTGTTGTCATTTTATACTATCATTATAATAGGCAAAAGGTAATGTCAATATAGCTTATGGTTAAATAAATAGAGAATAAAGTAGTGTTAGATAGCATTTAATGAAGTACCGACATCGATAGTTTTAGGAATAGCTATGATTTTCTTCCCATAGATCTGATATCAATTAAATTGTTGAATGTAAGGTAACGTAATATAATGTGATGTTAATAGAAAGGTGATATCATGAAATGTAAATGTTTGGTAATGACTGTTAAAGTAATGTCACGAATGTGGTGAATTAAATTAGCATGGATACAACTGCTGTTGTTTTATATTGTTTTAATGGAACAATTATGGTTTTCCTCCCATAGATCTAGACATTTATATAATCTATGGAATGTAAGGTAATGTAATAACATTGTTAGATAATGAAAAGTATTGCAATGAAATGTAAAGGTGTGGTTTTAACTGTTAAAGTAATGTTAAGATAATATGGTGAATGCTTTATGTCAGTGCTAACATTCTAGGTAAGGAAAATGTTAATAGGTTCATTATCATGGTAAGGATATCGCAGCTTATTTATTACGGTTAACAGAAAAGGCGCAATGTGATTCTGATTATCGCAATATCCCTGGACTAAGTACTTTAGGATTTTATAACCTAATAAATGAGGGATGGAGATTACTTGGAACTACCTTATGTATAAGGTATTCCTCAGTTGAGAAATTTAATGGAACAGTTGGGTCATAGAAAATACCTTGTCTTAATTTTTGGTTAGTCGTTGTCTGAGTCCTTTTTCTTGTGCCTTCCGTAGAGGAGGTGGTTGCTCCTTTAATTATTATTCTGTCTGGTCTTTAATTTCTTGCTTGTTCTGCTTGCGTCGGGCAGGATATAAACACCTCCATGTAGCCTTAGTATTATGTCTGTGTGTGTGATTTTTCCGTGTAAAGAATCCAGTGCCGTATCAAGAGTCTCAGGCCCTTTAAAGGCAGGGTTTCCACTTTTGCGAAACACCTGACAATGATTACTAGTTTCTGCCTGAGCAGTCGGCCAGTAGCCTATCTAATCTTTTTTCGAGAAGACATAAGACTAAAAGCCTTGCTTTTCTGTGCAGAAATAGTAAACTCTATTGTTGGATTCTCCCATCTGTGACTGTACTGTACTTATCACCTGGTGTCGTTTTCTGCTTAGAGCTTCTAGTTGTACGCCTTATGTTTAGGGGCATTTATTGCTTGTTGTCACTGTGATATGTCGGGGTCGTCTTGTTGTGTTTGTCTTGCTTGTGTCTTGTTCTAGGTCGGGTTACTAGTTTCTGCATGAGCAGTCGGCCAGGAGCCTGTCTAATCTTCTTTCAAGAAGACATAAGACTAAACGCCCTACTTTCTTGTGCAGAAATAGTAACCCTAACACCATGGATTCTTCCCTCTTTGTTCTTACTGTGCAACCCCAGTATGTCTTAATGTTTGTGTTGTACGCCTTATGCCTATTGTCATATATTGTTGCAGTTACTCATTGTGTGCCTTCAGTCTTCTTGTGCAAAACCTCATGGTTGCATCTTGTTGGTTGTCGAGTGGTGATGTAGAGTCAAGTGTGTTTATTACTTATACACACACGCACACCCCTTAACCAAAAAAAAATAAAAATTTGCATCTGTTCTCAGAGTTTTTGTCGCAACTGAAGGAGGTTGTTACATATGGTATGAGAGTGGGTTCGACCCGCGACTTGGGATTCGCTATGGCTTTCGTTGACATGATTGGATTGATTATACTGCTGCTGATCAAGTTGATTGTGTGTGTGTAGGTAATCATGGTTAGAGGATGTTGTGGAGGTAGACGACGGGGTGCTAGGGGAGGAGGCATGATGCCTCCAGCAACATCCATGCCTGAGGGGTTTAATCCCTAGGGAGGCGAGCAGGTTCTCGGACAGGAGCAGATAGCATTTGGAGACATTGTTGGGATGATGAGATCCTTTCAATGCATGTCTGAGGCATTGATCAGCCGATTGGACAGAGATGAGGCCACGACGCCGGCACCCACTGAGGTTCCACCATGCGCGCCAGCCGTTACAGGTAGCTTTCACCGTGAACTCGAGAAGGTAAAATTTCTCGAGTTGTTTGGTGCCCCAGATGGCACCGCTACCGAGGCATGGTTGGAGAATATGGTGATGTGCTTCACACTTCGTGATTATACCTCCAACATGAAGGTCCACTTGGTGGTCTTTCAACTGAAGGGGAGCGATCTTCTATCATGGAAGACGCTCATGCCGCAGATAAACATGGCTGTTGAAGACATGTCATGAGAACTGTTCAAGGAATGGTTCCAAGAGAGGTATCTTTCAGAGGGATTCATTGAGCATCAGCTTAATGAGTTCAACGCTTTATGACAGGGAGGTCGTGCGGTGCCTGAGTATGAGGCACGTTTTATGGCAATGCAAGCATGCTCTGCACCTCGAATTTGAGAAGCTTAAGGTCAATTGGTTTGTGTTGGACCTTAATGATAGCCTGCATGTGAAGGTATAATATCTTGATGCCTCAGACCTTGCACGATGTCGTCCATAAGGCAGTCAAACAGGGCAAGTTTAGCTTCTTAGAGATGGTTTCGAAAGGCAAACAAAAGGATGGAGGAAAGGTTACAGACTGTATCCTTAACTTAGGAGAGTTTGTCACGAGGGTCAACTTGTACGTCACAATCTTAGGATCTTATGACGTCGTGATTGGCATGGAATGGTTGAAATCGCATGAGGCGATACTCAACTGTAAGATAAAACGGTTGAGCTTGATCGATGATGAGAGACAGAGGCATGTGATTGTAGGGAGAAACCAGGGGGTATCCCTGAGGTTCGTCTCTTCCTTATAGTTATAGAAGAGTATGCGCAAGGGGGTGAATTCTTTATGCGACCCTTGCGCTAAATGAAAAGGGAACAACAGAAGGTCTAGAACACCTTCCCGTGGTGAAGGAGTTTGCGGATGTATTTCTAGAGGAGTTACCTGGGATGCCACTGAAAATAGAATTGGAGTTTACTATAGACCTAAAACCGAGGACCGAACGAATAGCAAGAACTCCTTATCGGATGTCGACCCCAGAGTTGCAAGAGCTGAAAATGCAATTGAAGGAGTTGCTAGACCTGGGACTAATATTTTCTAGTGTGTCTCCATGGGGTGCACCGGTTATTTTCATTCGAAAGAAGGATGAATCGTGGAAGCTTTGCATTGATTACTGTCAACTGAACAAGGCTACGATCAAGAATCAATATCCCTTACCAAGAATTGATGATCTGTTCGATCAAATGAAGGGTGTGATGGTGTTCTCCAAGATCGATTTGCGATCAGGGTATCACAAGTTACGGATCAAGGAGGATGACGTCCCTAAGACCGCTTTTAAGACGAGATTTAGACATTATGAGTTTACTGTTTTACCTTTTGGACTGACAAACGCCCCAGGGGTATTCATGAGTTTGATGAACGGGGTGTTCTGCGATTACTTGGACAAGTTCGTCCAAGTATTCATTGACGATATTCTGATCTACTCTCGGATGACTAAAGAGCATGACAAGCACTTGCGCTTGGTACTATAATGTTTATGAGAACACAAATTATATGGGAAGTTGTCCAAATGCTCTTTTTATCAATCGAGGATTCACTACTTAGGGCATGTCATCTCCGGTGAAGGTATCGTCATGGATCCAGCCAAGGTTGAGGCTATTATGGAATGGCCTACGTCGACTAATGTCATAGACGTGTGTATTTTTATGGGTTTAGTGGGATACTATCGACGGTTTGTCGAGGGTTTTTTGAAGATAGCAAATCTGATCACGGAATTGCAGAAGAAAAACAAGAAGTTTGTTTGGACAGAGAAATGCGCGAAAGCGTTTCGGAGGCTTAAAGAGTTGTTGACAACACCGCCGATACTAAAGGTCCCTGACATGGATTCATACTTCTTGGTATGCACTGACGCATCCAAGAAAGGGTTAGGCGGAGTCTTGATGCAAGACGGATGAGTGATTGCTTACATTTCAAGAAAACTGAGAAGGCATGAGGAGAATTACGAGACACACGATTTGGAGTTATTAGCCATCGTTTATGCCTTGAAGGTTTGGAGACACTACCTTGTTCGACAAAAATTTGAATTAAAAACTGATCATTGTGGACTACAACACATTTTCATGCAAGCGACCTGAACGCGTGACAACGGCGTTGGTCAAAATTGCTTAGCGAGTACGACTTTGAGATTACTTACATAAAGGGAACAGTGAACTGAGTGGTGGATGCTTTGAGTCAGAGACCACGCATATTATTGTTGTTGCCTCTTCAGACGAATCTATGTGAGAAGATTCTCACTTTACAGCGCGATGACGACTGGTACAAAGAAGTCGAGGATTTTATCAGACAAAACATAATGAGGGTACCACGATATGAGGGATTTTCTTTTGATAGCGATGGGTTATTGAGGTTTAGAGGTCGGATTTACGTACTGCCAAATGACGAGTTGAGGATGGTGATCCTGAGCGAGGCTCATAGAGCAGTTTACATGGCCCACCCAGGAGTCTTGAAGATGAGGGAAGACCTTAAACCCTTATTCTTCTGGAAGGGAATGAAGGTCGACATAGTCAACTTTGTGGCTAGATGTCTCGAGTGCCAGTAGGTAAAGGCTGAACATAGACACCCGACAGGATTACTTCAACCACATGCCACTCCAGAATCGAAATGGGAAGTTATATCGATGGATTTTATTGTTGGATTGCTACTGACGGCAAGGAGACACGACTCGATTTTTGTAGTAGTAGATACTCTGACGAGGAGTGCTCATTTTATTCCTGTGCGTACGACATATCAAGCAATTGAAATAGCGAGAGTTTTCATCAGTGAGATTGTGAGGCTGCATGGCGTGCCTAAAAGGATTATATCTGATCCAGGATTGGTGTTTACTGGATGATTTTGGACAAGTTTCCAAGAGGCCTTGGGAACTCAACTTAACTTTAGTACTGCGTATCACCCAGAGACGGATGGACAGATAGAACAAACGAACCAAACCTTGGAAGACATGTTGCGCATGTACGTGATGGACCAACAAAAACGTTGGGAGGAATTCTTGCCTCTAGTAGAGTTCGCTTATAACAACAGTTACCAGAGCACTATTAAGATGGCGCCTTTTGAGTTCCTTTAAGGGTGACCGTGTCGGATGCCCTTGAGTTGGGATCGGCTTGAGGATAGGGTCCTGGTGGGACCAGAAGCGATCCAAGAAATGGAAGAGAAAATGAAAACCATAAGACAAAGGATTAAAGAAGCACAGGATTGACAGAAGAGTTATGCTGATGCACACCGATTTGATCGTAGTTATGAGGTCGACGATCGAGTCTTCTTGCGGGTAAAACTGCATAAGAGTTCGATCAAGTTTGGAAATGGAGCTAAACTCTCTCCTAGGTTCGTGGGACCTTTCGAGATTATGGAGAGAAAGGGGCCCCTGGCCTATCGACTAGCCTTGCCTGATTCTTTGAGGCGTATGCACGATGTTTTTCATGTGTCTGTTTTGAGACATTATATTAGTGATACTACGCATGTGATTGACATGAATTCCTTGCAGGTATCAGACGAGGCAGCGCTCATGGCTGAGCCAGTCCGCATATTAGATCATTGTGTTCAACAGTTACGACATCAAATGGTAGATCAGGTCAAGGTCCAGTGGGACAGTTATAGTCTGCACTCGGAGACCTGGGAGGATGCATATGATATGCGCCAATAGTTTCCATTTTTGTTTGATAGATAGATTTATGATACTGTGGTACTTATGATATTGTGGTACATTTATTTCATCATTTATACCGAGAAACTTCGGGACAAAGTTTAGACCAAGAGGGGGTGTATGTAACATCCCGCTCTGGCGCACTTACAAAAATTATTCTTTGAGGACACTTGCTTGCAAGTGATCTGGATTTTTATGATGATAAAACATTTACCCTTCATTATGATGCATTAAGATAGATGACATGATGTTTTTACTACTTTGATGTAGACAGGTGTTGCTGACTCAGTTTCATTCAGTGTGCAGGGTTTCAGACCTTGAGGATGCAGAAGCATCAGTGGAACCCCCTTGGACTCTAGATTGAGTCAGGGAGTGTGCTATTTGGGTTGATTTATTTATGGTGATATTGCTTTGTTTTGATGATATGATATTGATTTTATGATATGTTGTTGACATGTTCTGACATGATGGTTGATGATGCAGGCTGACGATAGCTTGTTGACCAGACTCATATGGAGTAAAGGGGCCACACATACGATTTCCAGAGAGGTTGAGACAGAGGTGTGGACAAAAACCCTACCACAGCCTACTAGCACTCCCGTCGTGGCTCGAACTGTAGGTTAACAATTACCTAGTTCGAGAGGATCCACGATGCCATGATGACAGACTGCAACAGTCACTCATGATGATTCTAAGGGGCATGCAATAAGGCGGGGGCCTTATTCCTTAGAGCCCTTAGTCTCCCACAGGTTCACCTGGCGTAGTGTTGACTCCAGGGGTTTTAGATGTCTACCAATCAGTCAAGTCAGCGAGTGGCACCCTTGGAGCACGTGGTGCATCCTGAAGGGCATGTCGCGCAACAGAAGCAAATGAAGCGAGTGGCACCCTTGGAGCACGTGGTGCATCCTGAAGGGCACGTCGCGCAACAAAAGCAAATGAGGCAAGTGGCACCCTTGGAGCACGTAGTGCGTCCTGAAGGGCATGTCTCATTGATTGTGATGATGAGACAAACCTAGATGACGCTGAGACCTTAACACCTTTAGAAATTCTCAAAACGACTTCCCTAATTGATTGTCACCCAGTTCGAATCTAAACCTAAAATTTGAAACATCTCTAAGATAAAATTTTGACAATCCCTAAGAAAAGATCCTACAAAAATAAACTTAAGGGCGTAAACTAAAACCCTCCTAGGTGTTAATTAAAGTGTTCTTAAAATTAAAGGGGGTAAAGTGAAGAAAGGGAATAAATTAATTAAAATACGTGGTGTTAATGGTAAAAAGGAATATAAAGTTAAAAAAACATGTGAGAGTATAAAAGTAATGAATTTTAAAATATAGAAAGGATTAATAAATGCATTTATATTTTGGGTTTAAAAATAAAAAGAGAGAAACAAATAATAGAAATAAGGAAACTTGTAATAAAGGAAACTTAATAATGGAAAGTAGGGGACATAGGGTAAAAAACAAAAATGAATCAGCAATTAAGGAGTTACTAAAATGAACTAAATTTTGGCAACTTCATTTTAGGAAAGTTATTAAAAGCATGAGAGGGGATCTAGGAACCCTAGGAGTAATTTTAGGAGTGACTAAAGGGGGGTGAGGGAAATGAGTCTTTTAATTATTAAAAAGAAATTAATTTTTGGAGAAACATGGGGGATGAGTGACACTTGGACGACAGAGAATTTTTAGAGGACTGACATTAAAAATTAAATTAATAATGATTTAGGAAAGTAGGTGGGTCTCAAATTTTTATAAAAGAAGGGGAAAAGAAGGAAGAGGGGATGAATGGTGAGCGTAACATTACACTGCCGGATTGTGGCTTGACTGATTGCTTGTGAGGAGTTGGGAATTTCTCAGTTGAGCTAGAGTGGTAGCTCAGCCTTGGAGGCGAGCTGAGAAGCTAGTCTTATCTCTGGATTTTGTGTGGCCCCTTTGCGGCTCGGGGGGCTAAGGGGGAAGCAGAGTACCCCTAGCGATTGGTTTGGAGGTACCGATGAGGTCTCGACAATCGGCGAGTGGGAGCGGCATGGAGCGCAAGCACGGGATAGCGTTTCGGGTTAATAGTCGACGGTTACAGGTATGTAAGTGTGTTTGTTGGTTTAAGGGTAAAAGAAAATTGTTCAAGTTGTATATATGATTCCTTATGATGTAAAATGTTGTGTTAATGTATGGATCATCCCACCAACTTGTTATTCATTTTCCGCGCTTCGTAGGATATAACCCTTGTGATCCTCTAGTTGAGCTATCCTTAGGGCCCTAGCCTTCTCTTCGGCTGTCAGCTTTTTATTTTTGTGTTCTAGTTGAAGTTAACTGATTTCAAATGGTGCTGAACCTTGATGTTTGGAATGTTTGTTTATGTATTTACCTCTGATACTGTTCTTGGTCATTGACTGCCGTTGCGTCTTGTGACTAAGCATTTGGCTAGTGTACCATTCCTCCCACTACCCACCTTTACCCTCTGCGTTTTGTTGGCTAGTAATCTATTGTGTTAGCAGCATCAATTATTATTTGGGTCTGCACTTATTTTGTTTCAGTATGTCTTCATTTAATTAATAGCCACAATTTACACAAACTGCAATTATGTACCCAGGCCTGCTTTCCCTCCTTGAATACACATGGAAATTCTTAAGGCACTATGCGCCGAGATTCTGGATGGTGTCGCTGGTTAATGAAAATAATATAGGGGAAAATGGTTCATATGTATGGTAAATGGTTTAATATTCAGAGAATGTTGATAATTAGAACAATTTAACATGTCATAGGCGACTTATCATTGAAGGCATGTTGATCATGAACATCAGGAGATAACGATAATTCCTGTCATTAGTTCTGGATTGTTTTTCCTTATTGGTATAAATAGTTAACAACAGGTGTCTCCTTACGGATGCATCAGTTTTGGGAATTTATTTACTACAACAAAATGAGTAGTAATGATTACAGCTATAGAAATGGTGGGTGTAGCAACTGGCTTGAATCCCAACTGAAGCCAGTCCCGAGAACAACCTTGTTGGAAATCTGAGACCCCTGTTCAATGTTTATTGGCAGCGAGCTATTGCCAGACAGTGGGATAGTTTTAACCTTGAACCAAGAGCTATTTCCCTTTTCATACTAGCAACGTTTAGTTGGGATCGACCGTGTGTCTGGCAACGATTTCTTGAACTCACATTGTCTCTTCGCTGCATTTACCACCTTACCTTGCCTTGTTTTGTGTACCCACTTGAATCTCTCCTTTATTCTCTACTGGTGCGTTGAGTTCCTGTGCACTGGGGATGAGTACCCGCATGACCCTTCACCCACTCCCACCTCGACGGTTGGCGTTTCTTAGCTTTGCGATTGTTCGGAATGTTTAAAAATAATTTAAATCTTAGCATTTTAATCCTGGTCGTTGAATGTTTAGGCATCTTGATTTAATGCATATGAATTCTCTTCTTACATTATTGCACAAAGGGTTCTGGCTTTTCAGGTGAGGGGATCTGAATTTATGCTCTGGGTTGTACCGTGCCTTGAATCGCACTCTACAATGCACGAACGGACACCAGGTCACCATCTGACACTCCATTTTAGGGGGCAAAACTTTTTCTCTGACAGCGCCATTGTTGGTTGCCTCTATGAGGCATGATTCTGGCCTGCGCGTCTCATGTGCCCTTCCGTCTGGTGCGCACCCCCCCAAACTTCCACTGGTTTTAGTCTGTGTTAACCCTTAGGGTCAGTACATGAGTGCGGCCTCAATGGATCCCTCGTTTTAGTAACCCATAAGGATTTCATCTGAGATTTAGTAATTATTGGTTTTCAAAAACTGTGTCATGTCTATCGTTTCATGGAGTAGGTGAATGCCACCGTGTTGTAGTTTTTATGGTTATTCCTTAGCATTTTATTTTAATATACAAGCAAGGTAAGGTTAGCGATAATTATAGGAATGCTTGTGTCAATTCTCAGTTGCCATTATTTCATTACAAGTGTAACGTTGATTGTTTTAGGGCAACGTTAACGCATCATAAGACAGTGTAATGATAAGTGTTGGCCAACAGGGAATGATAAAATTAATGTGAGTTAATTGCAAAGTTACTGTGATAGTTGGATTAAATTATCGGTTATAATCCGTGGGGAGAAGATCCTTGAACTATGCCTTAACTAGTTTTTATTTTAATGTGGATAGGATTGTTGTTGTTTTATGTGCAAGGTATCTTAAGGTAAGGCCGGGGTATTATATTGTGAAATAGGTAATTGTAAGGTTTAAAGACATTGCTATCATTTTATACTATCATTATAATAGGCAAAAGGTAATGTCAATATAGCTTATGGTTAAATAAATAGAGAATAAAGTAGTGTTAGATAGCATTTAATGAAGTACCGACATCGATAGTTTTAGGAATAGCTATGATTTTCTTCCCATAGATCTGATATCAATTAAACTGTTGAATGTAAGGTAACGTAATATAATGTGATGTTAATAGAAAGGTGATATCATGAAATGTAAATGTTTGGTAATGATTGTTAAAGTAATGTCACGGAATGTGGTGAATTAAATTAACATGGATATAGCTGGTTTTGTTTTATATTGTTTTAATGGAACAATTATGGTTTTCCTCCCATAGATCTAGACATTTATATAATCTATTGAATTTAAGGTAATGTAATAACATTGTTGGATAATGAAAAGTATTGCAATGAAATGTAAAGGTGTGGTTTTAACTATTAAAGTAATGTTAAGATAATATGGTGAATGCTTTATGTCAATGCTAACATTCTAGGTAAGGAAAAGGTTAATAGGTTCATTATCATGGTAAGGATATCGTGGCTTATTTATTACGGTTAACAGAAAAGACGCAATGTGATTGTGATTATCGCAATATCCCTCGACTAAGTACTTTAGGATTTTATAACCTAATAAATGAGGGATGTAGATTACTTGGAACTACCTTATGTATAAGGTATTCGTCAGTTGAGAAATTTAATGGAACAGTTGGGTCATAGAAAATACCTTGTCTTAATTTTTGGTTAGTCATTGTCTGAGTCCTTTTTCTTGTGCCTTCGATAGAGGAGGTGGTTGCTCCTTTAATTATTATTCTGCCTGGTTTTTAATTTTTTGCTTGGTCTACTTGCATCGGGCAGGATATAGACACCTCCATGTAGCCTTAGTATTATGTCTGTGTGTGTGATTTTTCTGTGTAAAGAATCCAGTGCCGTATCAAGAGTCTCGGGCCCTTTAAATACAGGGTTTCCACTCTTGCCACACACCTGACAAAGATTACTAGTTTCTGCCTAAGCAGTTGACCAGGAGCCTGTCTAATATTCTTTCGAGAAGACATAAGACTGAAAGCCCTGCTTTTCTGTGAAAAAATAGTAAACTCTACTGTTGGATTCTTCCATCTATAACCGTACTGTACTTATCACCTGGTGTCGTTTTCTTCTTACAGCTGCTAGTTGTACGCCTTATGTCTAGGGGTGTTTATTGCTTGTTGTCACTGTGATATGTCGGGGTCGTCTTGTTATGTTCTTCTTGCTTGCGTCTTGTTCTAGGTCAGGTTACTAGTTTTTGCCTGAGCAGTCGGCTAGGAGCCTGTCTAATTTTCTTTCGAGAAGACATAAGACTAAATGCCCTACTTTCCTGTGCAGAAATAGTAACCCTAAAACCATGGATTCTTGCCTCTATATTCTTACTCTGCAACCCTAGTATGTCTTAATGTTTGTGTTGTGCGCCTTATGCCTATGGTCGTATATTGTTGTAGTTACTCGTTGTGTGCCTTCGGTCTTCTTGTGCTGAACCTCATGGTTGCATCTTGTTGGTTGTCAAGTGGCGACGTAGAGTCAAGTGTGTTTATTACTTCTACATGTGCGCACACCCCTTAATAAAAAAAAATAAAAATTGCACTTGTTCTTAGATTTGTTGTCGCAACTGAAGGAGGTTGTTACATATGGTATCAGAGCGGGTTCGACCCGTGACTTGGGATTCGCTACGACTTTCGTTGACGTGATTGGATTGATTATATTGCTGCTGATAGAGTTGATTGTCTACGTGTAGGTAATCATGGTTAGAGGATGCCGCGGAGGCAGATGATGGGGTGCTAGGGGAGGAGGCGTGACGCCTCCAGCATCATCCATGCCTGAGGGGTCTAATCCTCAGGGATGCGAGCAGGTTCTCGGACAGGAGCAAATAGCAGTTGGAGACATTGTTGGGATGATGAGATCCTTTCAATGCATGTCTAAGGCATTGATCAGACGATTGGACAGAGATGAGGCCAGGGTGTCGGCACCGGCTGAGGTTCCACCATGCGCGTCAACCGTTACAGGTAGCTTTTACCGTGAACTCGAGAAGGTAAAATTTCTCGAGTCCTTTGGTGCCTCGGATGGCACCGCCGCCGAGGCATGGTTGGAGAATATGGCGATGTTCTTCGCACTTCACAATTATACCTCCAACATGAAGGTCCGCATGGTGGTATTTCAACTGAAGGGGAGCGATCTTCTATTGTGGAAGAGGCTCCTGCCGTAGATAAACATAGTTGTCGAAGACATGTCATGGGAACTATTCGAGGAATGGTTCCGAGAGAGGTATCTTTCAGAGGGATTCATTGAGTGTCAGCTTAATGAGTTCAACGCTTTATGACAGGGAGGTCGTGCGGTGCCCGAGTATGAGGCCCGTTTTATGGAACTGCAAGCATGCTCTACACCTTGAATTTGAGAAGCTTAAGGTCAACTGGTTTGTGTTGGGCCTTAACGACAGCCTGCATGAGAAGGTATAATATCTTGATGCCTCAGACCTTGCACGATGTCGTCCATAAGGTAGTGAAACAGGACAAGTTTAGCTTCTTAGAGATGGTTTCGGGAGGAAAACAAAAGGATGGAGGAAAGGTTACAGATTGTATCCTTAACTTGGGAGAGTTTTTCATGAGGGTCAACTTGTACGTCATGATATTAGGATCTTATGACGTTGTGATTGGCATGGAATGGTTGAAATCGCATGAGGCAATACTCAACTGTAAGACAAAATGGTTGAGCTTGATCGATGATGAGGGACAGAGGTGTGTGATTGTAGGGAGAAACCAGGGGGTATCACTGAGGTTCATCTCTTCCTTACAGTTACAGAAGAGTATGCGCAAGGGGGTGCAAGCTTTATGCGACCCTTGCGCTAAATGAAAAGGGAGTGGCAGAAGGTCTAGAACACCTTTCGGTGGTGAAGGAGTTTACGGACGTATTTCCAGAGGAGTTACCTGGGATGCCACTGGAAAGAGAATTGGAGTTTACTATAGACCTGAAACTGGGGACCGAACCGATAGCAAGAACTCCTTATTGGATGTCGACCCCAGAGTTGCAAGAGATGAAAATGCAACTGAACGAGTTGCTGGACCTGGGACTGATATGTCCTAGTGTGTCTCTGTGGGGTGCACCGGTTATTTTAATTCGAAAGAAGGATGGATCATGGAGGCTTTGCATTGACTACCGTCAATTGAACAAGATTACGATCAAGAATCAGTATCCCTTACCAAGAGTTGATGATCTGATCGATCAAATGAAGGGTGTGACAGTGTTCTCCAAGATCGATTTGTGATCAAGGTATCACCAGTTACGAATCAAGGAGGATGACGTCCCTAAGACCGCTTTTAAGATGAGATTTGGACATTATGAGTTTACTGTTTTACCTTTTGGACTGACAAACGCCCCAGGGGTATTCATGAGTTTGATGAACGGGGTGTTCTGTGAGTACTTAGACAAGTTCGTCGAAGTATTCATTGACGATATTCTGATCTACTCTCGGACGATTAAGGAGCATGACGAGCACTTGCACTTGGTACTACAATGTTTATGAGAACACAAATTATATGGGAAGCTATCCAAATGATCTTTTTATCAATCGAGGATTCACTACTTAGGGCATGTCATCTCCGGTGAAGGTATCGCCATGGATCCAGCCAAGGTTGAGGCTATTATGGAATGGCCTGCGTCGACTAATGTCACAGAGGTGCATAGTTTTATGGGTTTAGTGGGATACTATCGATGGTTTGCCGAGGGTTTTTCGAAGATAGCAAATCCGATCACGGAATTGCAGAAGAAAAACAAGAAGTTTGTTTGGACAGAGAAATGCGCGGAAGCATTTCAGAGACTTAAAGAGTTGTTGACAACAACACCGATACTAAAGGTCCCTGACATGGATGAAGACTTCTTGGTATGCACTGACACATCCAAGGAAGGGTTAGGCAGAGTCTTGATGCAAGACGGACGAGTGATTGCTTACATTTCGAGAAAACTGAGAAGGCATGAGGAGAATTACGTGATGCACAATTTGGAGTTATTAGCCATCATTTATGCCTTGAAGGTTTAGAGACACTACCTTGTTGGATGAAAATTTGAATTAAAGACTGATCATTGTGGACTACAACACATTTTCATGCAAGCGACCTGAACGTGCGACAATAGCGTTGGTCGGAATTGCTTAGTGAGTACGACTTTGAGATTACTTACATAAAGGGAATAGTGAACCGAGTGGTGGATGCTTTGAGTCGGAGACCACGCATATTTGCGGTGTTGCCTCTTCAGATGAATCTACGTGAGAAGATTCTCACTTTACAGCGCGATGATGAATGGTACAAAGAAGTCGAGGATTTTATCAGACAAAACACAATGAGGGTACCATGATATGAGGGATTTTCTTTTGATAGTGATGGGTTATTGAGGTTTAGAGGTTGGATTTACGTACCGCCAAATGACGAGTTGAGGATGTTGATCCTGAGCGAGACTCATAGAGTAGTTTACATGGCCCACCCAGGAGTCTTGAAGATGAGGGCAGACCTTAAACCCTTATTCTTCTGGAAGGGAATGAAGGCCGACATAGTCAACTTTGTGGCTAGATGTCTCGAGTTTCATCACGTAAAGGCTGAACATAGACACCCGGTAGGATTACTTCAACCACATGCCATTCCGAAATCGAAATGGGAAGTTATATCGATGGATTTTATTGTTGGATTGCCACTGACGTCAAGGAGACACGACTCAATTTTTGTAGTAGTAGACACTCTGATGAAGAGTGCTCACTTTATTCCTGTGCGTACGACGTATCAAGCACTTGACATAGCGAGAGTTTTCATCAGTGAGATTGTGAGGCTGCATGTCATGCCTAAAAGGATTATATCTTATCGAGGATCGGTGTTTACTGGACGATTTTGGACGAGTTTACAAGAGGCCTTGGGAACTCAACTTAACTTTAGTACTGCGTATCACCCAGAGATGGACGGACAGACAGAACGAACAAACCAAACCTTGGAAGACATGTTGCACATGTACGTGATGGACCAACAAAAATGTTGGGAGGAATTCTTGCCTCTAGAAGAGTTCGCTTATAACAACAGTTACCAGGGCACCATTAAGATGGCGCCTTTTGAGTTCCTTTATGGGAGACCGTGTCGGATGCCCTTTAGTTGGGATCGGCTTGAGGATAGGGTCTTGGTGGGACCAGAGGTGATCCAAGAAATGGAAGAGAAAATGCAAACCATAAGACAAAGGATTAAAGAAGCGCAGGATCGACAAAAGAGTTATGCATCTGATGTGCACCGAGTCGACTGTAGTTTTGAGGTCGACGATCGAGTCTTCTTGTGGGTTAAGCCGCATAAGAGTTAGATCAAGTTTGGAAAGGGAGATAAACTTTCTCCTAGGTTCATGGGACCTTTCGAGATTGTGGAGAGAAAGGGGCCCGTGGCCTATCGACTAGCCTTGCTTGATTCTTTGAGGCGTATGCACAATGTTTTTCATGTGTTTGTTTTGAGACATTATATTAGTGATCCTACGCATGTGATTGACATGAGTTCCTTGCAGGTATCAGACGAGGGAGTGCTCATGGCTGAGCCAGTCCACATATTAGATCATCGTGTTCGACAGTTACGACGTCGAACAACAGATCAGGTCAAGGTCCACTGGGACAGATATAGTCCGCACTCGGAGACCTGGGAGGACGCATATGATATGCGCCAACAGTTTCCATTTTTGTTTGATAGATAGAATTATGATACTGTGGTACTTATGATATTGTGGTACATTTATTTCGGCATTTATACTGAGAAACTTTGGGACGAAGTTTAGACCAAGAGGGGGTGTATGTAACATCCCGCTCTGACGCACTTACAAAACTTATTCTTTGAGGATACTTTCTCGCAAGTGATTTGGATTTTTATGATGATAAAACATTTACCCTTCATTATGATGCGTTAAGATAGATGACAAGATGCTTTTACTACTTTGATGTAGACAGGTGCTGCTAACTCAGTTTCATTGAGTGTGCAGGGTTTCGGACCTTGAGGATGCAGAGGCATCGGTGGAACCCCTTTGGACTCCGGATTGAGTCAGGGAGTGTGCTATTTGGGTTGATTTATTTACGGTGATATTGCTTTGTTTTGATGATATGATATTGATTTTATGATATGTTGTTGACATGTTTTGACACGATGGTTGATGATCTAGGTTGACGACAGCTTGCCGACTAGACTCACATATGGAGTAAAGGGGCCACACACACGATTTCCAGAGAGGTTGAGGGAGAGGTGTGGATAGCAGTCCTGCCACAGCCTACGAGCACTCCCGCCGTGGATCGAACTGTACGTTAACGATTACCTAGTTCGAGAGTATCCACGATGCCATGAGGGAAGACTGCGACAGTCGCTTACGATGATTCTAAGTGGCACGCAATAAGGCGGGGGCCTTATTCCTTAGATCCCTTAGTCTCCCACAAGTTCACCTGGCGAAGTGTTGACTCCAGGGGTTATAGATGTCTACCAATTAGTCAAGTCAGCAAGTGGCACCCTTGGAGCACGTGGTGCATCCTGAAGGGCACGTCACACAATAGAAGCAAACGAAGCGAGTGACACCCTTGGAGCACGTGGTGCATACTGAAGGGCACGTCACGCAACAGAAGCAAACGAGGCGAGTGGCACCCTTGGAGCATGTAGTGCGTCCTGAAGGGCACATCGCATTGATGGTGATGATGAGACAAACCTAGATGACCCTGAGACCTTAACGCCTTTAGAAATTCTCAAAACGACTCCCCTAATTGATTGTCACCTAGTTCGAATCTAAACCTAAAATTTAAAACATCTCTAAGATAAAATTTTGACAATCCCTAAGAAAAGATCCTACAAAAATAACTTAAGGGCGTAAACTAAAACCCTCCTAGGTGTTAATTAAAGTCTTCTTAAAATTAAAGGGGGTAAAGTGAAGAAAGGGAATAACTTAATTAAAATATGTGGTGTTAATGGTAAAAAGGAATATAAAGTTAAAAAACATGTGCGAGTATAAAAGTAATGAATTTAAAAATATAGAAAGGATTAATAAGCGCATTTATCTTTTGGGTTTAAAAATAAAAAGAGAGAAATAAATAATAGAAATAAGGAAATTTGTAATAAAGGAAACTTAATAATGGAAAGTAGGGGACATAGGGTAAAAAGAAAAAAGGAATCAACAATTAAGGAGTTACTAAAATGAACTAAATTTTGGCAACTTCATTTTAGGAAAGTTATTAAAAGCATGAGAGGGGATCTAGGAACC
>ML777911.1:411714-487804 GCA_009831015.1 Picea engelmannii | reverse complement strand
ATTTTTAGAGGATTTTCATTAAAAATTAAATTAATAATGATTTAGGAAAGTAGGTGGGTCTCAAATTTCTATAAAAGAAGGGGAAAAGAAGGAAGAGGGGATGAACGGTGAGCATAACGTTACACTGTCGGATTGTGGCTTGACTGATTGCTTGTGAGGAGCTGGGAATTTCTCAGCTGTGTTGGAATGGTAGCTCAGCCTTGGAGGCGAGCTGAGAAGCTAGTCTTATGTCTGGATTTTGTGTGGCCCCTTTGCGGCTCGGGGGGCTAAGGGGGAAGCAGAGTACCCCTAGCGATTGGCTGGGAGGTACCGGTGAGGTCTTGACGGTCAGCGAGCAGGAGCGGCACGGAGCACAAGCACGGGATAGCGTTTCGGGTTAATAGCCGGCGGTTACAGGTGCGCAAGCGTGTTTGTTGGTTTAAGGGTAAAAGAAAATTGTTCAAGTTGTATATATGATTCCTTATGATGTAAAATGTTGTGTTAATGTATGGATCATCCCACCTACTTGATATTCGTTTTCCATGCTTCATAGGATATAACCCTTGTGATCCTCTAGTTGAGTTATCCTTAGGGCCCTAGCCTTCTCTTCGGCTGTCAGCTTTTTATTTTTGTGTTCTAGTTGAAGTTAATTGATTTCAAATGGTGTTGAACCTTGATGTTTGGAATGTTTGTTTATGTATTTACCTCTGATGTTGTTCTTGGTCATTGACTGTCGTTGCACCTTGTGACTAAGCATTTGGATAGTGTACCATTCCTCCCAATACCCACCTTTACCCTCTGCGTTTTGTTGGCTAGTAATCTATTGCGTTAGCAACATCAATTATTATTTGGGTCTGCACTTATTTTCTTTCGGTATGTCTTCATTTAATTAATAGCCACAATTTACACAAACTGCAATTATGTACCCAGTCCTGCTTTCCCTCCTTGAATACACACGAAAATTCTTAAGGCACTATGCACTGAGATTCTGGACGGTGTCTCTGGTTAATGAAAATAATATAGGGACAACAGTTGATATGTATGGTAAACGGTTTAATATTCAGAGAATGTTGATAATTAGAACAATTTAACATGTCAGAGGCGACTTATCATTGAAGGCATGTTGATCGTGAACATCAGGAGATAACGATAATTCCTGTCATTAGTTTTGGATTGTTTTTCCTTATTGGTATTAATAGTTAACAACAGGTATCTCCTTACGGATGCATCAGTTTTGGGAATTTATTTACTACAGCAAAATGAGTAGTAATGATTACAGCTACATAAATGGTGGGTGTAGTGACTGGCTTGAACCCCAACTGAAGCTAGTCCCGAGAACAACCTTGTTGGAAATATGAGACCCCTGTTCAATGTTTATTGGCAGCGAGCTATTGCCAGACAGCGGGATAGTTTTAACCTTGAACCAAGAGCTATTTCCCTTTTCATACCGGCAACGTTTAGTTGGAATCGACTGTGTGTCTGGCAGCGATTTCTTGAACTCACATTGTCTCTTCGCTGCATTTATCGCCTTACCTTGCCTTGTTTTGTGTACCCACTTGAATCTCTCCTTTATTCTTTGCTGGTGTGTTGAGTTCCTGTGCACTGGGGATGAGTACCCGCATGACCCTTGACCCACTCCCACCTCGGTGGTTGGCGTTGCTTAGATCTGCCATTGTTCAAAATGTTTAAAAATAATTTAAATCTTAGCATTTTAATCCTAGTCGTTGAACGTTTAGGCATCTCGATTAAATGCATCCGAATTCTGTTCTGGCATTATCGCATGAAGGGTTCTGGATTTTCAGGTGAGGGGATCTGAATTATTTCTCTGGGTTGTATCGTGCCTTGAATGGTACTCTCCAATGCACGAATGGACACCAGGTCACCATCGGATACTCCGTTTTAGGGGGCAAAACATTTTCTCTGACAGCGCCATTGTTGGTTGCCTCTGTGAGGCATGATTCTGGCCTGCGCATCTCATGTGCCCTTCCGTCTGGTGTGCACCCCCCCAAACTACCACTGGTTTTAGTCTGTGTTAACCCTTAGGGTCAGTACATGAGTGTGGCCTCAATGGATCCCTCGTTTTAGTAACCCGTAAGGATTTCATCTGATATTTAGTAATTATTGGTTTTCAAAAACTGTGACATGTCTGTCGTTTCATGGAGTAGGTGAATGCCACCATGTTTTAGTTTTTATGGTTATTCCTTAGCATTTTATTTTAATATACAAGCAAGGTAAGGCTAGCGATAATTACAGGAATGCTTGTGTCGATTATCGGTTGCCATTATTTCATTACAAGTGTAACGTTGATTTTTTCAGGGCAACGTTAATGCATCATAAGTCAGTGTAATGATAAGTGTTGGCCAACAGGGAATGAGAAAATTAAGGTGAGTTAATTGCAAAGTTACGGTGATAGTTGGATTAAATGATCGGTTATAATCCGTGGGGAGAAGATCCTTGAACTATGCCTTAACTAGTTTTTATTTTAATGTGGATAGGATTGTTGAGTAAATATATATATATATATATATATATATATATTTATAGATATAATAAAAAAGGGTAACTATGAAACATAAGACTGTTGTTCTTTTATGTGCAAGGTATCTTAAGATAAGGTTGGGGTATTATATTGCGAAATAGATAACTGTAAGGTGTAAAGACATTGTTGTCATTTTATACTATCATTATAATAGGAAAAAGGTAATGTCAATATAGCTTATGGTTAAATAAGTAGAGAATAAAGTAGTGTTAGATAGCATTTAATGAAGTACTGACATCGATAGTTTTAGGAATAGCTATGATTTTCTTCCCATAGATCTGATATCAATTAAACTATTGAATGTAAGGTAACATAATATAATGTGATGTTAATAGAAAGTTGATATCATGAAATGTAAATGTTTGGTAATGATTGTTAAAGTAATGTCACAGAATGTGGTGAATTTAATTAGCATGGATACAACTGCTTTTGTTTTATATTGTTTTAATGGAACAATTATGGTTTTCCTCCCATAGATCTAGACATTTATATAATCTATTGAATGTAAGGTAATGTAATAACATTGTTGGATAATGAAAAGTATTGCAATGAAATGTAAAGGTGTGGTTTTAACTGTTAAAGTAATGTTAAGATAATATGGTGAATGCTTTATGTCAGTGCTAACATTCTAGGTAAGGAAAATGTTAATAGGTTCATTATCATGGTAAGGATATCGCGACTTATTTATTACGGTTAATAGAAAAGGCGCAATGTGATTGTGATTATCGCAATATCCCTCGACTAAGTACTTTAGGATTTTATAACCTAATAAATGAGGGATGGAGATTACTTGGAACTACCTTATGTATAAGGTATTCGTCAGTTGAGAAATTAATGGAACAATTGGGTCATAGAAAATACCTTGTCTTAATTTTTGGTTAGTCATTGTCTGAGTCCTTTTTCTTGCACCTTCCGTAGAGGAGGTGGTTGCTCCTTTAATTGTTATTCTTCATGGTTTTTAATTTCTTGCTTGGTCTGCTTGCGTTGGGCAGGATATAGACACCTCCATGTAGCCTTAGTATTATGTCTGTGTGTGTGATTTTTCTGTGTAAATAATCCAGTTCCGTATCAAGAGTCTCGGGCCCTCTAAAGGCAGGGTTTCCACTCTTGTGACACACCTGACGGAGATTACTAGTTTCTCCCTGAGTAGTCGGTCAGGAGCCTGTCTAATCTTCTTTCGAGAAGACATAAGAATGAAAGCCCTGCTTTTCTGTGCAGAAATAGTAAACTCTACTGTTGGATTCTTCCATCTGTGACTGTACTATACTTATCACTTGGTGTCATTTTCTGCTTACAGCTGCTAGTTGTACGCCTTATGTCTAGGGGTGTTTATTGCTTGTTGTCACTGTGATATGTCAGGGTCATCTTGTTGTGTTCATCTTGCTTGCGTCTTGTTCTAGGTCAGGTTACTAGTTTCTGCCTAAGCAGTCGGCCAGGAGCCTGTCTAATCTTCTTTCGAGAAGACATAAGACTAAACGCCCTGCTTTCCTGTGCAGAAATAGTAACCCTAACACCATGGATTCTTCCCTCTGTGTTCTTACTGTGCAACCCCAGTATGTCTTAATGTTTGTTTTGTGCACCTTATGCCTATGGTCATATATTGTTGCAGTTACTCGCTATGTGCCTTTAGTCTTCTTGTGCTGAACCTCATGGTTGCATCTTGTTGGTTGTCGAGTGGCGACATAGAGTCAAGTGTGTTTATTACTTCTACACGCGCACACACCCCTTAACCAAAAAAATAAATAAATTTGCACCTGTTCTCAGATTTGTTGTCGCAACTGAAGGAGGTTGTTACAATCCACTACTTCAGGATTTTAGGTTTTGGGATTTTGGGATTTACCAACACATGGCACATAAACACAAATGAAAAAGAAAATCTGAAATGTGAAAAGTGATTACAGTGTGGGCCCTGCAATTTAGGGTTTTGTGCTTTACTAACTCCCAATGAAAAACATTACACGACATCAAACGCTGAATCGTGAAGTTACGAAATATGTAAGGGGCCCATCCAATATTCGGTTTTAGCATTCGGTAGTGCTTGATGCAAGAACAACATACCACCGGAATCGCCGAATCCTGAAATTTGGTCGGTTGTGGGACACTTCAGGTTTTCGGAGTTTGTAGGACCAAGAGGACTCCACACAGGTTGAACCGATAAACTCTGAAAGGTCGAAAAAGGAAAGGAACCATAAATAGAGTTTACAAACTCAATAATTTTGTTCCCAGCAATATTCATACAGTTGGATTTTGGAACTCACAACATAACCTCCACTCCCAAATATACCAATCTTCAACATTAATTTTACTTAGAAAACACATACAGAAAGAAAAGTAACAATGAATTTAATTTAGAGGGCATTTCTTCCAGAGTTCAACCATGGATAATCCTTTCAACTATCATAACAGATAAAAAGGCCAATTTATATCGTTCGTTCAGGAAGGGATAACTCGAGTTCAAATTTACCATATGTTCTCGATCAGTGTTTAGGTTTCGGTTTTGATTTAACACATACATTGCATCAGATATAAATTCATTTAGAGAGAGAATGGAAATCATTCCAGTTCCAATCAAACACATTTTAGCAGATGAAAAATCATTCAGAACAAAGAAGGAGAAAAATTAGCATATTTGAACCAATTTGCGGGAAGACAAGGGGAACAACCACGTTCCTCCCAACCATAGAACAAGACAGCCATATCTACTTGCCTAATTCACTCCCTAGCCTGACCATGAATCCATGAGAGAGAACTTGGAAACTCCTCCTCGACAATGTCCTTCAATTCCAACAGTTATCCTCTTGCTTCACACTTATTCAACAGTGCTCATAACAACAATACAATTTTGTTTCAACAAAACTCCTCTTGCCTCACACTCAATCCACAGTGCTCATAATAGCAAGAGCATTCAAAAATCCTTTCCCATCATACTTGGTAGCATCCTGCCTCCTCGCATATGCTATTTATCCATTTTTGCCTAGGTCTTTTCCCTCCTTTGGGGATTTTCGTAGCTTTTCTTAATCCTTGATTTCCAGGGGTTGCTAGTGGCCAAATATCTGATTTGCCACTTGTAATCATCAGCCCAGAGGCAGTTCCAACTTGTTCCCCACTCGTGGAGTCATGGTCAGGTGATTTTAACATGGTTGTTCCATTTGTCCTCCTACAGTTAATATAATTATTCTATTGTGATATAAGCGTCATAGTCAAATAGTTAATTGGGTCCAAATAGATCTCTTCTCAATAGTCACAATAATTAAATACAATTATTAAATTCAAAATTTGGAATTTCCATAAATTGCAAAAATTTTCCAGATCCAAATTTGCCAAAAACAGAAATAAATTTCCAGCACATAAAAATAAAAATATTTATTTTTGGGGAATGTCACATCCTTTCCCCCTTCAGTAAAACATTGTCCTCAGTGTTCATTCCTTTCCTGGAATAGGATTGGATGAGATTTCTGCAAATTTCCCTCCAATTCCCAAGTGGTCTCTTCAGGACTAAAGTTCTTCCATTGAACCCTTACCTGAGCGACGACTCTGTTCCGAAGTGTTATTTCTCTCCGGTCCAGAATGTGCAGGGGTTCCACCTAAAACTCGCCCTCGGGTTCCACCTGCACCAAGTTCCAATTAATCATATGAGTAGGGTCATGAATATACTTTTTCAACAAAGAAACATGAAATACATTATGAATTCTTAGATTAGTTGGAAGTGCAAGCTGATATGCTACGAGTCCAACTCAAGTTAGTATCTCGAATGGCCCACAAGACCTAGGTTCCAACTTGGCACAGTTTCCTAACTTCAACATTTTTTTCTAGGCTTTGACCTTCAAGTAAACATGGTCTCCCACTTGAAATTCCATGTGTCTTCTTTTCTGATATGCATAGCTCTTATGTCTGTCCTGTGCTTCTCTCGAGTTCTGTTGTACCTTTCTTACCATGTTCTCCATTTCTTGGAGCATCTTTGGTCCAACCATGAGTTTGTCAGTCTGGTTATCCTAGCTAATCGAAGCTGTGCACTTTTTGTCATACAATATTTCTAAAGGGCTCAACTTAGACAAAGTTTGGTACCCATTGTTATATGCAAATTCCACCAAGTCTAGGTAGTCTTCCCACTTGTTCAGTTTTGTTCTTACATACATGTGGAGCATATCTTTTATGATTTGGTTTGTCCTTTCGGTCTGTACATATGTTTGTGGATGATAACTCGTGCTGAAATTCAAATTAGTATTTAGCTCTATAAACAATTCCTTCCAAAAAGAGGATGTGAATTTTAAGTCTCTGTCTGATATCACCATTTTAGGAATACCATGCAGTTTAAAAATTTATTTCATGAATATTTCAGCAATGTTAATAGCTTTAAAAGTAGACTTTATAGGAATAAAATGTGTAGACTTACTGAGTTTATCGATTACAACCATGATAGAATCATTCTTTTTTTTTGAGTTTTAGGAAAACCTATGATAAAGTCCAGTGAGATGGTCTCCCATTTCCATTCTGGTACTGGTAATGGCTTTAATAGGTCAGTTGGATGCTGGTGTTCAGCCTTAACCTACTGACAATCTTGGCACCTAACCAAGTACTCTTTTGTTTCGCCCTTCATATTAGGCCAGTAAAATAGTTTTCTGAGTGTTGTTATTGTTTTCTGGTAACCTGGATGGCCAGAGTATGGTTTCTTATGCACTTTGTCTAAAATAGTTAATTTTAGCTCTATTGAATATGGTGGGTAAAGTCTGTTTTTAAATCTTAATAGTCCCTCCTTGTCGATACTTATATCTGGTTCATCTGAGTTGGTGACACTATTTTGCAATTCTACCATCATATTAGTGTAATTTTTTTCATTAACACCTGTCGTTCTTATTCTTTGTTCCATATCACTTTCTTCTCTGCTGATATTTATCTCAAATAACCCATGGATTCTACAGCTTAAAGCATATGCTACTTTATTTTCCTTACCCTTGATATGTCTGACTTGGAAGTCAAATTCTCTCAAGAAGGCTAGCAACCGTGCTTGTCTCGCATTAAGGTCTGGTTGGTTAAACACATATTTCACTCTGCTATTATCTGTCAATAGTAAGAATTTTCTACCCATGATATAGTGTCACCACACTTTTAAGGCATGTATTACTGCTGCCAATTCGAAGTCATGAGTGACATAATTTTGCCTGTGTTCCTTTAACTTCTGGGATTCAAAACAAATCACGTGCCCTTCCTGAGTTAGAACACTGCCTAGCCCCTCTTTACTTGCATCAACGCATATTGTGAAGTCTTTATCTGGGTCTGCTACCTTCAAGATGGGTGTCGATGTCAATAATTCTTTTAGCTTGTTAAAACTATCTTGACACTTTTGCGACTAGTTAAACTTGGTCCCTTTCTTTTGTAGTGACATGATAGGGTGGGCTATCTTGGAGAACCCTTCTATAAATCTACAATAATATCCAGGGATTCCCATGAATGATTGTATATCTGCCACATATTTAGGCACTAGCCATTCCATAATGGCTTTTATCTTTTCCAGGTCTACAACAATTCCTTCTAAGGAAATGACATGTCCTAAATATTATATTTCTTTTTGATAGAAATCACATTTGTCGAATTTTGAATATAGTTTGTGTTTTCTTAGTGTTTTCAGAACTATTCGTAAGTGTTCATCATGTTCCTCCTCCATTTTAGAATAGACCAAAATATTGTCAATAAATACTACTATGAACTTGTCTAAGTACTGGCTAAAAATGCTATTCATTAAGCACATAAATGTGGCTAGTGCATTAGTGAGTCTGAAAGGTATGACTACAAATTTGTAGTGTCTATATCTTGTTCGAAAAGTTTTCTTTCTTATGTCCTGGTAATTTATCCTAACTTGATGATAACCGGATCATAAATCCAATTTTGGGAAGACCTTTCCCCCCCCCCCAACTTGACCGAACAGATAATTTATCCTAGGTAAGGGGTATTTGTTCTTAATGGTTGCTTTGTTAAGTTGTCTATAATCGATACATAGTCTTAGGGCACCGTCTTTATTTTTCACAAAGAGGACTGGTGCTCCCCATGGTGAGACACTTGGTCTGATATAATCTTTATCCAACAATTCTCGTAATTATATTTTTAATTCTGTCAGTTCTGGTAGACTCATTCGGTAGGGTGATTTTGAGATAGGGGCTGATCCGGGTAGTAATTCTATGGAGAAATCTATTTCTCTCCTAGGAGGAAATTCTGGTATCTCATCAACAAACATGTCTCTAAATTCATGTAGGACAACAAAGTCTTCTAACTTGGGCTTATCTTCTTTTTCTAATAGATTCGTTACTTGGATTGCGTAAACTTGACATCCCTTTCTAATACTTTTATTGAGTTGCATCGCTGAAACTTGTCTAACTGATACAACTTTTGGTATGCCTTGGGTTGTTCTAACAGTGACAAAATCATATTTATAACTAAGTATCTTTGTATAAAAATCTACTACTGCTTTTTGTTGTTCCAACCAATCCATCCCAATAATCATATCATAAGACCCTAGTGGTAGGATGTTCATATTGGTCCTTATCTTTTGACCATCTAAACTGAACTCAAGACTAGAAATAAAGTTAACTACTTTTCTTTTAGTCCCTGTTGCTAGTTGTACAAGACAATATTTTGCATTCTTTTGTTTCTTAAGTTTATTCGACTCTACTACATCGGAAGTAATATAGCTTAACGTAGCTCTAGAGTCAACTAAAACATAAATTCGAGTGTCATGGATTTTACCTTCAATCTCTACCCCCGAGGACTGGTGATCAGCTTGTCAACCATCTATGGATGCATTTATCTGATGCAGACTTCTGCCCATGTCACCTACTGTTGAGGCTTCCTTCAAAATTGTGAACACCGGTTCTGTTTGCTGCGATTAAACTGTAACAAACCTCCTCGTTACAGTGACAAAGCTCTTATAACAAGTGAAATTTTTTTTTGTGTGTGTGTGCGTGTGTGTACAAGGATAATAAATACATTCAACGTTGCATCACCATACGACGACGAACATGACACATGTAATGCGATGAAAACATAAAGATCTAATATGCACATAAACCTCTGCAAGCAAAGAACAATAATCAACAGAAAATAATAAGACTGACTACCCGCCCATCCTACCCTGCAATGGTTAGGACCTACAAGACACATAAGCAACGCTCAAGCCCAGGTTACCATTGCTTTTAACCATTTAAGGTCTCAGGGATGACGGTTGTTCTGAGGAACTTCGAGGTGTCTACATCCTACCCGACACAATCTAGACCAAACTAAATATACTAAATCAACAAACATCAAGGACGATCATTGCACGATAAAGTTCTATGAATCAACACACATTATAAGACTTCCATGGTGCAAGATAATTTTATTACGAAATCCATCATGAAATGGCATAAGTGCGAGAAAAATAAAAACAACTTTATTTAAATCAAGAAGCAAGGGTAGTCATCTACTTTACTTCAAGGCACATAATTAATCATTCAATAATTCAACTCTAGCTAACATTTCTAGATGAAGTGACTACACACATGCCCACCATAACTATCATGGTGCCACATAAAATAATCTGCTATGTTTAATAAACCCATTAAACAATACAAAAAGAAACCAATTGAGCAATAGGAATTACATGAAGAATAGAAGGACACAGAGAGGCATAATTACAATTTTCAATTGTCGTAAACTCTTAAAATACAATTAGTATCTTGCTAAGATCAAGTTGATTTAAGTTAGGCATCACTTATCAAGTGATTCAATGCATGTAACAAGTACCACTCCTATGTAGATCACTATGTAACATAAAGAAATGAATCGTCTAACTCAAGTGTTAAATTAAGAATTTAATACCAATTCCATATCCACATGTTTAATAAAATATAATTTTTTGTTTCAAGGTAATCATAAAGGATCAAACTTTAAAGAGTAATTAATGGAAGTAAGGGTTGCTTTATTCATCTATTAAAGGATTAAAGGATCAATACCTTTTAACAACACAAGATTTCAAGGCTAAATTACAACCCTATTCCAAGGTATCATAAGGTGGTCCCAATCCTTTAGGTAGTACAAAAAGATATCAACGCCACATTACACATCCAATTATAAGGTAAGGGATTTAATTATAAAGAGAATAAGGAAGGATCCCAATCACTAACAACATATTATCATATTGTAGCTGGCTTTAAAGGACATCAAAAATCATATATTAACACATAAAATTAAACTTCTCATTATATCATCCTATACTAAATGAGTTGTGGACATTTATAAAATTTAAGGGATAAGGCAAGTGTTGTGGAACCACTCCATCCATAACAAGAAACTAAACCAAGCCGTAGATCTGCAACTAGGCAACCATATTAACTAGAATGCTAATATTACATAAACAAGAAGCGATCTCAAGGCCCTCATCACAAGCAATTAGTTTTGTATTTAAGGATATGGAAAATAATTAGATAACCAGGCAATCATCGTAAGTAGGTGACAAAGCACAAGATGGTAGTGCAAATGAATTAGGACTTTAAAATTTGCGCTGCTGGGTAAGAATAAAAGTAAGAACTCAGGGTAGGGGAAAACTCAGACAACTGTAACCCAATTGCATTTAAATTCACAAAAGTCTTATCCACAATTAAATTTTGCATTGATAAGTTTGAGATTGTTCCATCAATTGTTTAAATCCCATGTCAGTTCACATAAGGAGCGTAAATTATATATTGTGCATTTGTCCCAACAAAAATCCACATTTGCAACATCAAGAAAATCAATATATAGAGACAACCCTTTTAATAATTGGAGAATCGAGTTATTTATCCATTCATTAAATAGAAAACCACCAACTAAAATATATCGGTAATTCAAGCAAATATCCATAAATTCGCCCCCAAAGATAAACTATCGTCGACTAAAGATCTGTCCAGGCCATCAATGCAGAGATTTTCGCTGTAAAAAAAAGTAAGGAAACAGGAAAGCGTGGGTAACATGCCATGGTTGTAAAGGAAATTTGAGTCCCCTAAAAGAAATTTTCCATGCATTGAGGGAACAGTCAGCCGTAATCAAATGGAAAAATCGCCAGAAAAGAGCTACCCCGGGAAAAACACATAGAGGTATCAAGAAAAACGTAGATAGAATATTAACAATAAATACATGTAATAATAACTTATTACCCAACAATAAATCATTTTTCTGAGAAAAAGGAAGTTGAAACTGTGGTTACCAGAGGTGATATTTAATATTGCATGGTCGGGCTCCTGAAATGAAATCATCCATAAAATAAATAAAATAAATTACAATCCAAAGGTTTATGCACGTGGGTCGAGGTGTGAAGGATGCCCAGGTATCCCAATGCTTAGAGGAAACCACCGGTCCACATAAATTAACGAAGGATAGCTAGCCTCACACCGAACAAATTCTACAATGTTGAAACAATTGGAAAAGGGGAAAAATGATGTGCAAATAGCACCAGAAGGAAACGGTAATGCCAATCAAAAGAGGGTATCTAATTGTAATTGCCAGCTGACTAAGGCAAATCAAATTTCAATTACTTAATTTGATGAAGGTCTGTTGGAATATGAGGAGGAGAATGCCAGAACCGAATGCTAACCAAAATCACTCAGAAATAAGGCTAACCAAAAGTTACACGTTATTTAATTTGCTGTCGGTTTGTCCATCATGGAGATGCAGTCAAGAATTTCGATTAATAAAAGAATCATTCACAGTATCAGATTCGTTGTCCTTGTATCTAATCGCTATTTTAAAGAAAAATAACAACGCTAAGTTTCATCAAATCATTTTCCATGAATGCACTATCACAGGTGAGCAAGGGTAAAAAGGCAGCCAAAATATGGGTGATTAAAACCGAAAGGAGTTTGCTGGGAAATTTCGCCCCAAGTCCACAAGGTGTTGCTGAAGTGGTTGTATTTTCCAGGAGAACAATCTAATATAACAATGCATTATCTATGCAATTTACAGAGGTAAAATCAGAACACATCACCTATATACTAACCAAGCATTATGTATATATGACCATGCATCATAACTATATCAGTGCTTGTCTATGAATGTAAAACTATACAACAATAATTTAGATGCGAATATACCACATCCGGGAAATTACAACACGAAGAGTAAAGCAGAAGCATAAAGATCCAAACCAAGGAACAATAAAACTCAAACCAGAATGCTGACCACAATAATTTTAATCAATCAATTGAATGGGCAAAGCGACAGAATTCATCCATTACAATCAACATACAGATCAAGCATGAGTTCCTAATGAATTCTACTCTACAAAATAACGAGTGTACCGTTGCCTTATCACCCACCTCGAATGATGTCTGTGCACTCTATGCCGCTCCCGCTCGCTGACCATGGAGACCTCACCGGTACCTCCCAACCAACGCTAGGGGTAATCTGCTTCCTCCTTATCCCCCCGAGACGCAAAGGGGCGACACACTATCCAAATGGTATGTCTAGCTCCCAGATCGCCTGGCAAGGCCGAGCTACCACTTTTATCTGAGATGGGAAATCCCAACTCCCCACAAGTAATCAGTCAAATCACAAATCCGGCAGTGTAATGTTATGCTAACAGTCGATCCCCCTTTCTTCCTTCTCCTCTCTCTCTTTTATAGAATTTTAGAACTTCCATTCTTTCCCTAATCTCATTAAATTTTAAATTTTAATAAAAATGTTACAAAATTTCTCCTTCATACAAGTGTCATCCATCCCCCACTTTCCTCCAATAATTATTTCCTTAAATTAATAATTGTCTCATTTTCCTCACCCACCTAGAGTTACTCCTAAATTTACTCCTAGGTGTTCCTAGATTTCCTTACAGGTTTTAAATACCTTCCCTAAAATGAAGTTGCTAATTTAGTTCAATTTAGAAGGTTCTTAATTGCATATTCCTTACTAAGTTGACCTCGCTTTTTACCATAAGTTCCCCTCTTTCCCTTATTATGTTTCCTCCATTCCTTAGTTTCCTAAATTTTATAATTCTTTTTTCCCTGTCTACTAATAATTTAATACCTTCTTAAATTATCAAAAGTTTACAATAACTTAAATGCCCCCTCATATTTTATAATTAACCTCTTTTCATTTTTACTAATAATTTAATACCTTCTTAAATTATCAAGAGTTTAAAATAAATTAATTCCCTCCTTATATTTTATATTCACAGGTTTTCATTTAATTGCTTACTCTCTTTATGTTACTAAAATTTTTATGAAGACCAAAATTAGTACTCAGTGGTTTTTATTTTAACCCTCCCTTTTTTTATTATTTTATTTTTTTATAGATATTTTCTTAAGGGCAGACAAAATTTTACCCCTAGTGAAATTTTTTAGACTTAGAACTTAGATTCTGAACTGGGCGACATTTGATTAGGGAAGTTATTTTAAAATTTCTTAATGTGTTGTCACTATTAGGGCCATCTAGGTTCGTTCCTTTATCATCATCAACACGATGTGCCCTTCAAGACACACTACGTTCTCCAAGGATACCATTCGCCTCATCTATTTCTTTTGCGCGACGTGCCCTTCAGGATGCACCACGTGCTCCAAGGGTGCCACTTGCCTCTTGAGTTTCTTTTGCGCGATGTGCCCTTTAGGATACACCACGTGCTCCAAGGGTGCCACTCACCTCTTGACTGATTGGTAGACATCAATAACCCCTGGAGTCATCACTCCGCCAAGTGAAATTGTGGGAGACTAAGGGCTTCTAAGGAATAAGGCCCCTGCCTTATTTTGTGCCCTTTAGAATCATCGTGAGCGACTGTCGCAGTATTCCCTCATGGAACCATGGGTCCTCTCAAACAAGGTAATCGTTAACCTACAGTTTGAGCCACGGCGGGAGTACTAGTAGGCTATGGCAGGGCTGTTGTCCACACCTCTCCCTAAACCTCTCAGGTAGTCGTGTGTGGCCCCTTTACTCCATATGTGAGTCTGGTCGAAAATCTATCATCAACCCTAATAGCACACTCCCTGACTCGATCTAGAGTCCAAGGGGTTCCACCGGTGCCTCTACATCCTCTAGGTCCAAAACCCTCCACACTCAGTAAAACCAAGTCAATAGCACATGTCCATGTCAAAGCAGTAAATCATCATGTCATCTACCATAATGCATCATAATCAAAGAATTTTTTTTTAATATCATAATAGTCCAGATCACTTGCGAGCAATTTTCCTCAAAGAATAAGTTTTCTCAATGAGCTAGAGCGAGATGTAACATACACCCCCTCTGGGTCTAAAATTCATCCCGAAGTTTCACAGTATAAATGCCAAAATAAGTGTCTCACAGTATCATATGTCTATCTATGAAACAAAAATGGAAACTGCTAGCACATATCATGTGCGTCCTCCCAGGTCGCCGACTGCGGACTATAATTGTCCCACTGGACCTTGACCTGGTCTATTGTTCGACATCGCAATTGTCGAACGCGATGATCTAAGATGTAGACCGGATCAACCGTGAGTGCTCCCTCATCTGATACCTTCAAGGAACTCATATCAATCACATGTGTAGGATCACTAATATAATGTCTCAAAACAAATACATGAAAAACATTTTGCATATGCCTCAAGGAATCAGACAAGGCTAGTCGATAGGCCACTGGCCCATTTCTCTCCACAATCTCGAAAGGTTCCATGAACCTAGGAGAGATTTTAGCTCCCTTTCCAAACTTGATTGAACTCTTATGCGGTTTAACCCGCAAGAAAACTCGATCGTCGACCTTGTAACTACGGTCAACTCGGTGTGCATCAGCATAACTCTTCTGTCGATCCCGCGCTTCTTTAATCCTTTGTCTTATAGTTTTCATTTTCTCTTCCATTTCTTGGATCACTTCTAGTCCCACCAGGACCCTATCCTCAAGCCGATCCCAACTCAAGGGCATCTGACACGATTGCCTGTAAAGAAAATCCAAAGGCACCATATTGATGGTGCTCTGGTAACTTTTGTTGTAAGTGAAGTCCACCAATGGCAAGAATTCCTCCCAATGCTTTTGTTGGTCCATCACATACATGCGCAACATGTATTCCAAGGTTTGGTTCATTCGTTCGGTCTTTCCATCAGTCTTTGGGTGATAAGCAATACTAAAGTTAAGTTGGGTTCCCAAGGCCTCTTGGAAACTCATCCAAAATTGTCCAGTAAACACCGATCCTCGATCGGATATAATCCTCTTAGGCACACCATGCAGCCTCACAATCTCACTGTTGAAAACTCTAGCAATGTTAGGTTCTTGATACGTCATACGCATAGGAAAAAAGTGAGCACTCTTCGTCAAAGTGTCAACTAATATGAAAATCGAGTCATGTCTCCTTGCCATCAGTGGCAATCCAATAATGAAATCCATCCAAATAACCTCCCATTTCGATTTCAGAATAGCGTACAGTTGTAGTAATCCCAATGGGTGTCTATCTTTAGCCTTTACCTACTTACATTCGAGGCATCTAGCCACATAGCTGACTATGTCTGCCTTCATTCCCTTCCAAAATAATAAGGGCTTAAGGTCTTCCCTCATCTTTGTGACTCATGGGTGAGCCATGTAAACTGCTCTATGAGCCTCACTCAGGATCAACATCCTCAACACGTCATTTGGCGATACGTAAATGTGACTTTTAAACCTCAATAACCCATCTCTATCAAATGCAAATCCCTCATATCGTGGTACCATCATTTTGTTTTGTCTGATAAAACCCTCGACCTCTTTGTACCAGTCATCATCATGTTGTAAATTGAGAATCTTCTCACGTAGATTCGTCTGAAGAGGCAACACAGAAAATATGTGTGGCCTCTCAAAGCATCCACCACTTGGTTCATTGTTCCCTTTATGTAAGTAATCTCAAAGTCGTACTCACTAAGCAATTCTGACCAACGCCATTGTCGCACGTTCAGGTCACTTTGCATAAAAATGTGTTGTGGTCCACAATGATAAGTATTTAGTTCAAATTTTTTCCCAACAAGGTAGTGTCTCCAAACCTTCAAGGAATATATGATGGCTAATAACTCCAAATCGTCTGTCGCTTAGTTCTCCTCATGCCTTCTCAGTTTCCTCGAAATGTAAGAAATCACTCATCCGTCTTGCATTAAGACTCCGCCTAAAACTTCCTTGGATGCGTCTGTGCATACCAAGAAGTCCGCATCCATGTTAGGGACCTTTAGTATCGGCGCTATTGTTAACAACTCCTTAAGCCTCCGAAATGCTTCCATGCATTTCTCGATCCAAACAAACTACTTGTTTTTCTTCAGCAATTCCATGATCGGATTTGCTATCTTCTAAAATCCCTCAACAAATCGTCGATAGTATCTTGCTAAACCCATAAAGCTTTGCACTTCCGTGACATTCGTTGGTGCAGGCCATTCCATAATAGCCTTGACCTTGGCTAGATCCATGGAAATGCCTTCACCGGAGATGACATTCCCTAAGTAGTGAATCCTCAATTGATAAAAAGAGCATTTGGATAATTTCCCATACAATTTGTGCTCTCACAGACACTGTAGTACCAAGCGCAAGTGCTTTTCATGCTCCTCTGTCGTACGAGAGTAAATCAAAATATCATCAATGAATACTTGGATGAACTTGTCCAAGTATTCGTGGAACACCCCATTCATCAAACTCATAAATACCCTTGGGGCGTTTGTCAGTCCAAATGGTAAAATAGTAAACTCGTAATGTCCAAATCTTGTCTTAAAGGTGGTCTTAGGGACATCATCCTCCTTGATCCGTAACTGGTGATACCTTGATCGCAAATCGATCTTAGAGAACACTGTCTCACCCTTTATCTGATCAAACAGATCATCAATTATTAGCAAGGGATACTAGTTCTTGATTGTGGCCTTGTTCAGTTGACAGTAGTCAATGCAAAGCCTCCATGATCCGTCCTTCTTTCGTATGAAAATAACCGGTGCACCCCATGGTGACACGCTAGGATGTATCAGTCCCAGGTCCAGCAACTCCTTCAGTTGCATTTTTAACTCTTGTAACTCTGGGGTCGACATCCAATAAGGCATTCTTGCTATCAGTTCAGTCCCTGGTTTCAGGTCTATGGTAAACTCCAATTCCCTTTCCGCCGGCATCCCAGGTAACTCCTCTGGAAATACATCCACAAACTCCTTCACCACCATAAGGTGTTTTAGACCTTCCTGTACTCCCTTCTCGTTTAATGCAAGGATCACATAAATGTTGCACCCCTTGCGCATACTCTTCCATAACTGTAAGGAAGAGACAAACCTCAGGGAAACTCCCTGGTTCCATCCTACAATCACACGTCTATGTCCCTCATCATCGACCAAGCTCAACCATTTTGTCTTACAGTTGAGTATTGCCTCATGCAACTCCAACCAATCCATACCAATCATGACATCATAATATCCTAAGATCGTGACGTACAAGTTAAGGGCACAGCCCATAACCTTTCCTCCAACCTTCTGTTTGGCTCCAGAAGCCATCTCCACGAAGCTAAACTCATCCTATTCGACTGTCTTTACTTTAATCCTTTTTAGCGCTGCACCAAAAATGAAACTCTCGGTAGCACCAGGATAAATCAAAATACTAAGGGCCTGGTCAGCGATGGTACCTATCGTCTTGAGAACAGTCGACTGGTGCTCTACCTAGCAGTTATTCACTACTGCATGAATCCGATGGGCCTTGCCCATATCTCCCATGGTAGTGGGTCCGACTGATCCGGATGCTTTGGTCCTCTTCATAGAGAAGTCGCATTGGTAGTGTGGCTCCCCACACGTCAAACACCCCTTCTTCAGTCCAGTAGTCCTGGTACCCAAAGTAGAAGATGACGACCCACCGACCTGGAACCCTGGTTTATTCTGCTGAACAGGCCTAAACTGTTGCTGCTGCGAGCGACGCTGCTGCTGATGTGGTGGTCCCCGATAAGGTGTCCACTACTGAGCTGGCAGTCGCAGGGGTGAAGTGAAAGTGGATCTCCTCTGGAAGCCACGATATCCCGACATATGTCTCACTGGTGTCTGGTGCCACTGTGTTCCAAATGGAACCTACCCCTCTAGTCTTGCTGGAGTCCTGGTCTGACCCCCACTAATAAGCTCCTTCTCTGCTATGAGGGCCTTCTAGATGGCATCGTGCAAGGTTTGAGGCATCACAATCCTAACCTTTGCATGTAGGCTTCCGTTAAGGCCGAACATGAACCAGTTGACCTTAAGTTTCTCTGTGTTAAGGTGCAGAGCATACCAGAGCAGCTCCATAAAATGGTCCTCGTACTCGTGCACCGTACGACCTCCCTGTCATAAGGCATTGAACTCATTGAGCTGATGCTCAATGAATTCCTTTGAAAGGTACCTCTCTCAGAACCGTTCCTCGAACAGTTCCCATGACACGTCTTCGACAGCCATGTTCAGCTACGGTAGGAGCGTCTTCCACCATAGAAGAGTGTTTCCCTTCAGTTGAAAGACCACCATGTGTACCTTCATGTTGGAGGTATAATCGTGAAGTGAAAAGAACATCGCCATGTTTTCCAACCATGCCTCAGCATCTGCACCGTCCGAGGCACCAAAGAACTCAGGAAATTTGACCTTCTCGAGTTTACGGTGAATGCTACCAGTAACGGTCGGTGCGTGCGGTGGAATCTCAGCAGGTTCTGGCACCCTGGCCTCATCTCTGTCCAAACTGTTGATCAGTGCCTTGGACATGTGCTGAAAAGATATCATCATCCCGAAAACATGGCCAATTACTATCTGCTTCTATCCGAGAACCTGCTCGTCTCCCTGGGGGTTAGACCCCTCAGGTGTGGATGCTACTGGAGGCATCGAGCCTCATTTCCTAGCACCCCATCATATTCCTCTGTGGCATCCTCTAACCATGATTACATGAATGCACGCAATCAACTCGATTAGCAACAATAAAATCCAATCATGTCAATGAAAGTCGTAGCAATCCCAAGTTGCGGGTTGAACCGGCTCTGATACCATATGTAATGAACCTCCTCGTTATGGCGACAAACCTCTTATAACAAGCGCAATTTTTTTTTTGTGTGTGTGCGTGTGTGTACAAAGATAATAAATACATTCGATTCTGCATCACCATACAACGATGAACATGACACATGTAATGCGATGACAACATAAAGATCTAAAACACACATAAACCTCTGCAAGCAAAGAAAGACAATCAACAAACAATAATAAGACTGACTACCCTCCCATCCTACCCTGCAATGGTTAGGACCTCCAAGACACATAAGTAATTCTCAATCCCAGGTTCCCATCACTTTTAATCATTTAAGGTCTCAGGGCTGGCGACTATTCTGAGGAACATGGAGGTGTCTACATCTCGCCCAACACAATCCAGACCAAACTAAATATACTAAATCAACAAACATCAAGGATGATCACTGCACGATAAAGTTCTATGAATCAACACACATTATAAGAATTCCATGGCACAAGAGAATTCAATTACGAAATCCATCATGAAACGGCATAAGTGTGAGAGAAATGAAAACAACTTTATTTAAATCAAGAAGCAAGGGTAGTCATGTACTTTACTTCAGGGTGTGGAATTAAACATTTAATAATTTAACTCTAGCTAACATTCTAGATGAAGTGACTACACACATGCCCATCATACCTATCATGGTGCCACATAAAATAATATTGTAGGTTTAATCAACCCATTATGCAATATAAAAAGAAACCAATTGAGCAATAGGAATTACATGAAGAATAGTAGGACACACAAGGGTATAATTACAATTTTGAATTGTCGTAAACTCTTAAAATACGGTTAGTATCTTGTTAAGATCAAGCTCATTTAAATCAGGCATCACTTATCAAGTGATTCAATGCATGTAACAAGTACCACTTCTATGTAGCTCACTATGTAACATAAAGAAATGAATCGTCTAACTCAAGTGTTAAATTAAGAATTTAATACCAATTCCATATCCACATGTTTAATAAAATATATATTTTTTTTCAAGGTAATCATAAAGGATAAAACTTTAAAGAGCAATTAATGGAAGTAAGGGTTGCTTTATTCATATATTAAAGGATTAAAGGATCGATGCCTTTTAACAACACAAGACTTCAAGGCTAAATTACAACCCTATTCCAATGTATCATAAGGTGGTCCCAATCCTTTAGGTAGTACAAAAAGATATCAGCACCACCTTACACATCCAATCATAAGGTAAGGGATTTAATTATAAAGAGAGTAAGGAAGGATCCCAATCACTAACAACATATTATCATGTTGTACCTGGCTTTAAAGGACATCACAATTCATATATTAACACATAAAATTAAACTTCTCATTATATCATCCTATACTAAATGAGCTTTGGACATTTATAATATTTAAGGGATAAGGCAAGTATTGTGGAACCACTCCATCCATAACAGGAAACTAAACCAAGTCGTAGATTTGCAACTAGGAAACCAGATTGACTAGAATGCTAATATTACATAAAGAAGAAGCGATCTCAAGGCCCTCATCACAAGCAATTAGTTATGTATTTAAGGATATGGAAAATAATCAGATAACCAGGCAGTCATCGTAAGCAGGTGACAAGGCACAAGATGGTAGTGCAAATGAATTAGGCCTTTAAAATTTGCACTGTTGGGTAAGAATAAAAGTAAGAACTCAGGGCAGGGGCAAACTTAGGCGACTGTAACCCAATTTCATTTAAATTCACAAAAGTCTTATCCACAATTAATTTTTGCATTGAAAAGGTTGAGATTGTTCCATCAATTGTTTAAATCCCACGTCAATTCACACAAGGAGCGTAAATTATACACTGTGCATTTGTCCCAACAAAAATCCACATCCACGGCATCAAGAAAATCAATATATAGAGACAACCCTTTTAATCATTGGAGAATTGCTTTATTTATCCATTCATTAGTTAGAAAACCAACAACTAAAATATATCGTTAATTTAAGAAAATATCCATAAATTCGCCTCCAAAGATAAACTATGGTCGACTATAGATCTGTCCAAGCCATCAATGCAGATATTTTCACTGTCAAAAAAAATGAGGAAAAGGGAGAGCGTGGGTAATAGGCCACGGTTGTAAAGGAAATTTGAGTCCCCTAAAAGAACTTCGCCATGCAGCGAGGGAAAATTTAGCCGTAATCAAATGGAAAAATCACCAAAAAAGAGATACCCCAGGAAAAACGCGTAGAGGTATTAAGCAAAACACAGATAGAATATTACCAATAAATACATGTAATAATAACTTATTACCCAACAATAAATCGCGTTTCTGAGAAAAGGGAAGGTGAAACTGTGGTTACCAGAGGCAATATTTAATATTGCATATCCAAGGTCCTAAAATGAAATCATCCATAAAATAAATTGCAATCCAAAGGTTTATGCATGCGGGTCAAGGTGTGAAGGACGCCCAGATAGCCCAACGCTTAGAGGAAACCACCGGTCTAAATAAATTAATGAAGGATAGTTGGCATCACACTGAACGGATTCTAAAATGCCGAAACAATTGGAAAAAGGGAAAAACTTTGTGCAAATAGCACCAGGAGGAAATGATAATGCCAATCACAAGAGGGTATCTCGTTGTAATTTCCAGCTGACTAAGGAAAATCAAAGTACAATTACTTAATTTGCTGAAGGTTTGTTGGAATCCGAGGAGGAGAATTGCAGAACCAAATGCTAACCAAAAATTACACTTTATTTAATTCGATGTCGATCTATCCGGCGTGGAGAAGCAGTCAAGAATTTTGATTAATAAAATAATCATTCACAGTATTAGATTCGTTGTCCTTGTATCTAATCATTGTTTTTAAAAAAAATAACGGTGATAAGTTTCATCAAATCATTGTCCATAAATGCACTATCACAGGTGAGCAAGGGTAAAAAGGTAGCCAAAAGATGGGTGATTAAAACTGAAAGGAGTTTGCTGGGCAATTTCACCCCAAGTCCACCAGGCATAGCCAAGGTGGTTGCATTTTCCAGGAGAACAATCTAATATAACAACGCATTATCTATGCAATTTACAGAGGTAAAATCACAATGCATCACCTATATAATAACCAAGCATTATGTATATACGACCATGCATCATAACTATATCAGTGCTTGTCTATGAATTAAAACTATACATCAATAATTTAGATGCAAATATACCACATCCGGGAAAATACAGCATGAAGAGTAATGCAAAAGCATAAAGATCCAAACCAAGGAACAATAAAACTCAAACCAGAATGATGACCACAATAATTTTAATCAATCAATTGAATGGGCAAAGCGGTAGAATTCATCCATTACAATCAACATACAATTCAAGCATGAGTTCCTAATGCATTCTACTCTACAAAATAACGAGTGTACTGTTGCATTATCACCCGCCTCGAATGATGTCCGCACGCTCCATGCCGCTCCCGCTCACCGACCGTTGAGACCTCACTGGTACCTCCCAGCCAATGCTAGGGGTACTCTACTTCCCCCTTAGCCTCCCAAGAAGCAAAGGGGCCACACACTATACATATGGTACGTCTAGCTCCCATCTCGCCTCACAAGGCTGAGCTACCACTCCTATCCGAGCTGGGAAATCCCAACTCCCCACAAGTAATCAGTCAAGTCACAAATTCGACAACGTAAAGTTAAGCTAACAATGGATCCCCCTTTCTTCCTTCTCCTCTCTCTCTTTTATAGAATTTTAGAACTTCCATTCTTTCCCTAATCTCATTAAATTTTAAGTTTTAATAAAAATCTTCCAAAAATTCTCCTTTGTACAAGTGTCATCCATCCCTCACTTTCCTCCAATTATTATTTTCTTTAAATTAATAATTGTCTCATTTCCCTCACCCACCTAGAGTTACTCCTAAATTTACTCCTAGGTGTTCCTAGATTCCCTTACATGTTTTAAATACTTTCCCTAAAATGAAGTTGTTAATTTAGTTCAATTTAGAAGGTTCTTAATTGCATACTCCTTACTCAGTTGACCTTGCTTTTTACCATAAGTTCCCCTCTTTCCCTTATTATGTTTCCTCCATTCTTTAGTTTCCTAAATTTTATAATTCATCTTTCTCCATCTACTAATAATTTAATACCTTCTTAAATGATCAAAAGTTTAAAATAACTTAAATGCCTCCTCATATTTTATAATTAACCTCTTTTCATTTTACTAATAATTTATTACCTTCTTAAATTATCAAAAGTTTAAAATAAATTAATTGCCTCTTTATATTTTATATTCATAGGTTTTCATTTAATTGCTTACTCTCTTTATGTTACTAAAAATTTTATGAAGACCAAAATTAGTACTCAGTGATTTTTATTTTAACCCCCCCCCTTTTTTTTATTATTTTATTTTTTAATAGATATTTTCTTAAGGGAAGACAAAATTTTTCCCTTAGCGAAGTTTTTAGACTTCGAACTTAGATTTGTAACTGGGCGACATTTGATTAGGGAAGTTATTTTAAAATTTTGTAATGTGTTGTCTGTATTAGGGCCATCTAGGTTTGTTCCTTTATCATCATCAACGCGACGTGCCCTTCAGGACGCACTATGTGCTCCAAGGGTGACACTCACCTCATTTGTTTCTTTTGCGCGACATGCCCTTCGGGATGCACCATGTGCTCCAAGGGTTCCACTCGCCTCTTGATTTTTATTTGCGCGACGTGCCCTTCAGGATGCACCATGTGCTCCAAGGGTGCCACTCACCTCTTGACTGATTGGTAGACATCAATAACCCCTGGAGTCAACACTCTGCCAAGTGAACTTGTGAGAGACTAAGAGCTTCTAAGGAATAATTCCCCTGCCTTATTATGCCCCCCTTAGAATCATCGTGAGCGACTTTCGTAGTCTGCCCTCGCGACATCGTGGGTCCTCTCGAACTAGGTAATTGTTAGCCTACAGTGCGAGCCATGGCGGGAGTGCTAGTAGGTTGTGGCAAGGTTGTTGTCCACACCTCTCCCTCAACCTCTCTGGTAGTTGTGTGTGGCCCCTTTAATCCATATGTGAGTCTAGTCGACAAGCTATTGGCATCCCCAAAAGCACACTCCCTAACTCGATCTGGAATCGAAGGGGTTCCACCGATGCCTCTGCATCCTCTAGTTCCAAAACCCTGAACACTCAGTAAAACTGAGTCAATAGCACCTGTCTATGTCAAAGAGGTAAAACATCATGTCATCTACCATAACGCATCATAATCAAGGACAAAAGTTTCAATATCATAATAGTCTGGATCACTTGCGAGCAAGTGTCCTCAAAGAATAAGTTTTCTCAGTGCGCCAGAGCGGGATGTTACATAAACGTGGATAGTTCCTCCTTAGATGAGGCTCTCCACACTCCCAACACTTTAATGGATCATGGGCATTGTCCCCAAACCTTTTCATTCCAAGGTTCAAAGGTTTACCACTACCTTGCGTATTCAGGTGATTGGAGTGAAAATCCTTCCTTTGGAAACTTTTTGTTGCATTTCAATAAGGAGTTGGCTGGTATCCTCTCTTCCGCTGGTTTATTCCATCTTGCCTCTTATCCTTCCAAGTCTTGGGAAAATCTACACGCTGTTTATACTGGTCATAGCACATTTGTGCCTTCTTGAATGCATCGCTCAAGGATTTTGGTTGTCAAACTCAATTCTGTCCCTGTAGGACTGTGGTAAACAACTTAAGAATCGCTGGATTTTTACCTTATCCTCCCAGATGTATGGTACAAACCTTAGTAGTTCCATAAATTTATTTATAAGGTCATCCATCATCTTTTTTCTGAGTCATAATTCATAAAATTCTTTCGTCTTCCTTTCATAATAGCTTTCAGAAAGGTATTGTTTCTTAAGATACTTCTTGAAGTCGAACCATTCCAACTATTTCTCCTTTAGGCCCTTGGCCAATTTGAGGTCCTGCCAACAAATGCTGGCCTTCCCATTCAGATTGTAAATGGCCATTCTGACCTTCATGTTGCTGGAATAGTTGTAGATTTGGAAGCATTTTTTGATGTCAAACAACCATGCTTCGACTTCTTCTCCTGTCTTGGATTCTCCATCAAAAGTAGCTGGTTTAATCCTTTTAAATTCTCCTTCAAGGTGGTCTGTTTGTTTTCTTTTTTTGTCTGGTATGGTTTTGTCTTCAACTGAAGGTGTCCCTTCAGACAAACTATCTCCTTTTTCCATTTTCGCACCAAAATTCTTGGAGGCCCTTTTTCTGACCTCTTCCTCAGGGTTATCACCTTTTGGGATTTTCTTGGTTACTATACTACGTAGCAGGACTTTATTTATCTCTTGTTGTTCCTGCTGTGCCTTGTTTAATTTTTCATTGTTGGCCTTGAAAACCTTTAGTTCAACTATAAGGTTTCTCATTATTTTGAACACCTCCGTGGGTGAGCTTCCATCACTGTTCTGTCTTGGATCTCCAGGAGGTCCTTGTTGCGGATTCTCTTCCATCCTAATTTCTGCACCTTCTTGAGCTTCCATTATTCAACACAAAATAGAAAAGATTTTTGTTTGTAATTCACAAGATTTGTTAGTTTTCTCATAGATCAACATATATATACTAAGCAATTAATGTGGCCCTGTTCAGGCCCCGTGTTGTAACTTTTTCTCTGATACCATATGTAATATACCTCAAAAATCACCATAAAAAATATATATATATTTGTACATTTATCGAGGTCTCAAGCAAGTAGGATTTTTGTATACAGCTTGAGTTGAAAGTTTGTTGGAGACCTTACTATCATTGATTGTCTTTATTATACAACTTAAAACTTACTACTAATACAATAAGTGTATCCTCCTCCCTTCAATCTTTATTCAAAGTCCTGTAACAATTACCAATATTTCTTATTTGATGATGTCTATAATACCAGCACATGTTTAACTATATGAGCACCTTGCAACATGTCTGTTACTTCTATATCTCTAATTGGAATACAAAAATTCTCCAATCAACACACATCGACTCCCGAAATCGTGAAAAAGTGACTAGCATGTCGGGGTTTCAGAGTTTGGGATTTTGCAATTACAATAGCCAACGTCAAAGCACAATAAATCCTGAAATTGCGAAACATGACCCCCATTTCGGGATTTCAGATTTTGGGATTTTGTGAATTCAACAACTAAGATCAACACACGACAACTCCCAAAATCGCGAAAAGTGATCAGCACTTCAGGATTTTGGAGTTCGAGATTTTGCGAATACAGAGGTCAAACATCGATAGGTACAAATCTCCGAAATACAAAACAAAGGGAAGGTTGGACTAGCGCTTCGGGGTTTCGGGCTTTCGAAACTTCGTGGGTTCAAGTGTCTCAACAACAACAACATAAACCAATTTCCAAAATACAAAAGAGAGAAGCTCGATACTTCGGGATTTCAAGTGTCGGAATCCCGCGACTTCAAAAGCCAAACATCAAACACAAACAATTTTCGAAATTGCAAAAGGATATGTGGAAATACCATTTTTTGGGATTTCGGGGTTCGGGGTTTCAAATACTGACCAACATCATACCATAACTTTTGAAAATGCGAAAGGTGGAAGGATGTGTGACCAACACATTGATATTTCAGGGTTCGGAACTTTGCGAGTTTCGATGTCCAAACATCAACATATACAAACTTTTGAAATGCGAAAGAGTGAGAGTGGGTCCCGCATTTTAGGATTTCATGAATTCGAGATTTGGGGTTTCAAGGTTTCAAGTACCCAAACACTACATACAACAATCCCCAAATTCTGAAAGCAATAAGATGTGGGATCCACTACTTCAGGATTTTGGGTTTTGGGATTTCAGGATTTCAGGAATTCAGGCTTCAGGGTTTCGGGGTTTCAAGTACCCAAACACTGCATACAACAATTCCTGAATTTTGAAAGCAACAAGATGTGGGATCCACTACTTCAGGATTTATGGTTTTGGGATTTTAGGAATTCCAGCTTCGGGGTTTCGAGGTTTCATGTACCCAAACACTACATACAACAATCCCCGAATTCTGAAAGCAACAAGATGTGGGATCCACTACTTTAGGATTTCAGGTTTTGGGATTTACGAACATATGGCACATAAACACAAATGAAAAAGAAAATCCGAAATGAGAAAAGCGATTAGGTTGTGGGCCCTACAATTTCAGGTTTCGGGGTTTACTAACTCCCGATGCAAAACATTACACGACATCAAACGTCGAATTGCGAAGTTACGAAAAAGGTAAGGGGCCCATCCAATATCAGGTTTCAACGTTTGGTAATGCTTGATGCAAGAACAACATACCACGGAAATCATCGAATATCAAAATTTTGTCGGTTGTGGGGCCACTTCAGGTTTTCGGATTTTTCAAGAAAAAAAGGACTCCACACAGGTTGAACCGATAAACTCTGAAAGGTCGGAAAAGGAAAGCAAACATAAATAGAGTTTACAAACTCAGTAATTTTCTTCCCGGAAATATTCATACAGTTGGATTTTGGAACTTACAGTATAACCTCCACTCCCAAATATACCAATCTTCAGCATTGATTTTACTTAGAAAACACATACAGAAAGAAAATTAACAATGAATTTAATTTAGAGGGGATTTCTTCCAGAGTTCAACCGTGTATAATCCTTTGAACTATCATAATGAATAAAAATGCCAATTTCTATCGCTCGTTCAGGAAGGGATCACTCGAGTTCATATTTACCATAGGTTCTCGGTTGGTGTTTAGGTTTCAGTTTTGATTTAACACATACATTGCATCAGATATAAATTCATTTAGACAGAATGGAAATCATTCTAGTTCCAATCAAACATATTGCAGCAGATGAAAAATCATTCAGAACAAAGAAGGAGAAAATTTAACATATCTGAACCAATTTGCGGGAAGACAAGGGGAGCAGTCACGTTCCTCCCAACCATAGAACAAGGCAGCCAAATCTACTTGCCTGATTCACCCCCTAGACAAACCATGAATCCATGATGGTGAACTTGGAAACTCCTCCTCAACAATGTCCTTCAATTCCAACAGTTATCCTCTTTCTTCACACTTACTCAATAGTGCTCATAACAACAAGACAATTTGGTTTCAACAAAACTCCTCTTGCCTCACATTCAATCCACAGTGCTCATAACAACAAGAGAGTTCATAAATCCTTTCCCAATATACTTGGCAGCATCCTGCCTCCTTGCATATGCTATTTATCCATTTTTGCCCAGGTCTTTTCCCTCCTTTGGGGATTTTCGTAGATATTATCAATCCTTAATTTCCATAGGCTCCTAGTGGCCAAATCTTTGATTTTCCACTGGTAATCATCAGCCCAGAGGCAGTTCCAACTTGTTCCCCACTCATGGAGTCATCATCATCTGAATTGAACATGGTTGTTCCATTTTTCCTCCTGTAGTTAATATAATTATTTTGTTGTGATACAAGTGTCATAATCAAATAGTTAGTTGGGTCCAAACATATCTCTACCCAACAGTCACAATAATTAAATTCAAAATTCAGAATTGCCATAAATGGCAAAAATCTTCCAGATCTGAATTTGCCAAAAACAGAAATAAATTTCCAGCACATAAAAATAAAAATATTTATTTTGGGGGGATGTCACATATCATATCTATACGGACCATAAATCAACAAGCCTAGTAAAATATTTACAACTACACATAAAATTTCTAACATAGAATTTATGAGTGCGTAAATAATTCATTAGCTTTAAATAAGTATATAATATTTCAGCAGAATTTAGCATTTAACTACAACATGAAAATAACTTAACAGAATAAAATAAAATTACCTCTTCCTGATGCTAATTTCTTCATTGACCCGGTTGTCCAGCCTGCTTCTTTCTTGCTGCCTGATGCACTGACCAACTCTGCCCAAACCGACTAACCTCTCAACCAGCTAGGAGCAGCCCATTCGGCTCCCTAGCTACAGGAAACCGAAAGGAATCCTGGCCCCCGTGCCCAAAACCCCAAGCAAACCGGTGCCCCCTGCTTCTGATTCACCAAAAACCCCCAAAGACAAACTCCTCACACCAGAGATCTCCACAGAAAATCTCCCACAAAAATATATCCTCATTTCAAAATTCTTCCTCCTTCCCCCCAAAAGAATCCCCTTCCCCCGTAAGACTCTTCCCGTCATATTCCCCCTTCACCGACTCTTCCCCCTTCATTAATTTCCTTATCCCTTTATTTATTATCTTATCCCCTTATTTATTATCTTATCCCTATATTTAATATCTTATCCCCTCCATTTAATGTTTCTTCCCCCCCCCGTATACGTAAGTCTTTAATAAATTAAATTATTAACCCTTTTAATTCTTTACTCACATAATTAATGAGTCAATTAATAATTATTTAATCATTGATAGATATGAACAAGTATTTAATAATAATTAATTAGTTAATATTATTTAAGAAATAATTATTGTTTAGCTAACATTTTAGGACAGTTAGATTATCAAATTAATTATAATTAATAATCCTAAACATTGATTTAAGGATGATCGTTACATACACCCACCCTTCAGGAAACTTCGTCCAGAAGTTAAGGTATCTCATGGTACAAAGGAAAAGAAACATGGTTCACACATTAATAACAATTAACCAACATTATTAGTAAGTAAGACAATAAAACTCATACATACTAGTGTATATATACAAGAAATGCATGTGTAGCTAGTACATACAAGTCCTGTGCATGTACTAATAATCAAAAACTATCATCCTTTAGTAATTTATGTATGCATCCAATCCAATCAACAAGACTAGTCTTTTATAAAAGACAATAACCAATCAAATGTTTGCGAAATCCTTTAATTACAATTATCCAGTTCAACAATTTTATTTAGACAACCATGGTTTAGTTACGTAATTATGAATATTCATATATACACATTTTCTTTTTAGAAGGGAAAACATTAAATTCCACCATCAGACAAATCTCCATACTATCTCAACTATTTCTACTCATCCTTCCTCCCTAACCTACTTCCATCTCCATTCCTATCCTTCCTCTACTGGACTATATTGGAGCATCAACTATATTGACCTAACTCCAAATAGAACCCGTAAGCGGAAGTGTCACTATATCAACTAAGCTTCCCCAACAGGCAACTGACAGTCATCATCACACGTCTTGGGGAGCATGATCTAACACCATCCTCCCATGGCTTCAGGTTTCAGAGGATACACGGTGCGAAATGCCTCCACCCCTCCTAATCATAAGTAGGGTCCACACCCTACAATGGAATATATAGTGGCACCGTGTTGCTAGGGGTTTCGTCATCGTTTATTCGGTTTTGGGTAGTCTCATCACCTGAAATCCTGCACTGGTCCACATATCATAGCAATGCATCCAAACCAATATAATTTCACATACTAATATTCATACCATAATATTTCTCGGCTAGTGGTCATGATATCCACTTTCATCATCATTATTCCCTGGCTATTTCATAACCCATAATCTACAGATTAGTCTGTAACACAAACCCATACATTTCTATGCACTATCATCATGTAATTGCATACCATCATCATTTCAATTCGGTATCCTTGTACCAACAACTTAACATCAACGTTTTCAAGTTAGAAATAGATCCCATAATATCCCATTATTCAATTTCGACACCCATTCATAAGATCATCATTTACCAAAATAGATTGCATGATATCCTACATCAATCTAATAGCATTTAAACATTCATAAAAATTTTCATTCTCACAATATGTTGCATCATATACATCATCATCAATAACATTTAAACATTTGTAAAATTTACATTCACATAGTAGATCACATTATATACATCATCATCAATAACATTTAAACATTCATAAATGTTCATACATCTTAAATTTTCACTGTGAATAGAAAATAAAGTATATATAGGCCTCAGGTAATCCTGTCTGTCTAAGTCAAAAGGTGGTGTTACATACACCAAACCTTTGAGAAACATATTCTCGAGGTGGTCAAAAAAGTGAGGGATAGTCTCATCGTAGTGTCTTGGCATCTTCCCAAGTAGCATATCCTGGACTATACTTGTCACACTGGACCTTAACTTGGTCTACCAGATGGTTCCTGAGCTGTTGGACTGTACTGTCCAATATGCGTAATGGTTCTACCGTGAGATTTCCCACATCCGATACCTGCAATTCCTTCCAATTTAGTTTATGTGATTCATTGACAACATAATGACGTAAAATAGATACATGAAATACATTATAAGTTTTATGCAAGTGGGGTGGCAGTACGAGACAATAGGCAACGGGTCCAATTTTCTCTTGGATTCTTAACAGTCCTATAAATTGAGGTGACAAATTTGTCCCCTTTCCAAACTATATTGTACTCTTATTAGGCCTAATACGAATGAAAACTAGGTCTCCCACATCATAACTTCGATCGGTCCTATGTGCATCTGCATAACTTTTCTGCCTATCCTGTGCTTCCTTTAGTCTCTGCCTAATATGACTCACCTATTCCTCCATCTCTTGAATCAATTCTATCCTAACTGTTACTTGGTCTTCTAGTCTGTCCCAACTCAATGGTGTTCTACATGGCCTTCCCTACAAACCTTTGTAGGGTGGCATTCCAATGGTGCTATGAAAACTATTATTGTAGGCAAACTCTACCAAAGGTAGGTACTTCTCCCACTGGGTTTGATTATCCATGAAATACATCCTAAGCATGTCTTCCATGACTTGATTTACTCTCTCAGTTTTCCCATCTGTTTCAGGTTGATAAGTTGTGCTTAAGTTCAATTGAGTCCCCAATGTTGACTGCAAACTTGTCTAAAACCTAGAAGTGAATCTGGAGTCCCTATCGGAAATGATCTTCTTAGGTATCCCATGCAAATGGATAACCTCACTTACAAACACACAAGCCACATCAGTGACATCGTAAGTGTCTCTAACTAGAATAAAATGAACACTCTTGGTTAACTTATCTACTATCACAACAATGGCATTGTGTCTATGAGATGTGAGCGACAACCCTACAAAAAAATCCATATAGATGACTTCCCACTTGGACATAGGAACATCATGTGGTTGAAGGAGGCCTGCCAGGTGATGGTTGTTGGCTTTCACTTGTTGATACTCTAGGCACTTGGTGACGAAATGGACTACATTGTGCTTCATGTCTACCTAGAAGAAGAGTTTCCTCATGTCTGCGTACATCTTCTTCACACCCAGATGTGAACAATAAAGTGCTCTATGGGATTCCTTCCATAAGATGCCTCGAATATTCCCATTTTCAAGGATGTACATCCTTCCTCGATATCTCAATAATCTGTTTGCTTCTAGACTATATCCTTCATACTTTGGATCTAACTACCTCCCACTCTAGAGGTTTGAAGTAACTGTTAAATACCAACTATCTCCTTGGAGTTGTGTCAACACATGTTCCCTCAGATTGACCTTTAAGGGTACTAAGGAGAAGATACGTGGTCTCCTACTCAAGGAATCTGCGACCACATTTTCCTTTCCCTTGATGTACGAAATACCAAAATCATACTCACTCATAAACTCACTCCATCACCTTTGCCTGGAATTCAAATCCATTTGAGTGAAGAGATGTTTTAAACTTTGATGGTCCGTTTTAAGCTCAATGTTTCGCCCAACAAGATAGTTCCTCCAAAGTTTCAGAGCTAGCCTTACAACTGGCAACTCTAAATCAAGAGTCGCGTATAGCTCTTCATATTTCTTTAACTTCCTTGATGCATAAGCTATCACTCCTCCATCTTGCATTATCATGACCCCCAACCCTTGCTTTGAGGCATATGTGCATACTGTGAAGTCCTTTTCCATATCCGACACTCATAGAATTGGCGCACTAGTTAGTAACCTCTTAAGATCAATGAATGCACTATCACATTCTTTTGTCCATTCATACCTGACCCCCTTGCGCTACAAGGTGGTGATGGGTTTCGCTATTTTGGAGAATCCCTCCACAAATCTCTGATAATAACCTGCTAGCCCCATGAAGCTTCTCACCTCATGGAAATTTTTCAGCACCGACCACTCCATAATGGTGTTTACCTTTTTTGGGTCTACAGAGATTCCTTCACCGGAAATGATATCACCTAAATAGTGGATCTCTTTCTTAAAGAAGGAACACTTCGACAACTTCCCATACAATTTGTTCTCTCTAAGGCATAACAACACTACTTGTAAGTGTTCCTCATGTTCTCTTTCGTTCTTGGAATAGATGAGGATGTCATCTAGAAAGACTTGTACAAAACGATCTAAGTACTTCCAAAATATGTAGTTCATGAGGCTCATGAATACTGCTAGTGCATTGGTCAATCTGAAAGGTACTATGACAAACTCATAATGTCCAAGCCGAGTTTGAAAGGCAGTTTTTGGGATATCGCCTTCCTTAATCCTTAACTGATGATACCCGGATCACAAATCAATCTTTGAGAATACCGCTTCTCCTTTCATCTGATCAAAGAGGTCATCTATTCATGACATTGGGTACCTGTTTTTCACTGTAGCATGGTTCAAGTCCCTGTAGTCTATACACATTCGTAAGGATCCATCCTTCTTCTTTACAAAAATTATTGGTGCTTCCCAAGGTGAGACATTAGGCCTTATTAACCCTAAGTCCAGTAACTCTTTCAACTGCATTTGCAACTCACAAATTTCTAACGATGTCATCCGATACAGAGTCTTGGAAATTGGTTCTGCACCAGGTTTTAGCTCACTGGTAAAATCAAGTTCCTCTCAAGAGGTAACCTTGGTAACTCATTCAAAAAAACATCCTTAAATTATGACAATACTGGGTACTGATCCAATGAGGGTCCCTTCCTTTCATTCACTGATTCCACTACATAAATTCGACACCCTTGCCTCAAGCATCGCTTAACCTTCATAGTTGATATGAAGTGTAACGACACTTTTCTCTATACACCCTAGATCTCTACTGGCCTTCCTTCATTGTCTACACAAAGCACCCTCTTAGCGAAACAATCTACCAAAGCTCGGTGAGCTACTAACCAATCCATTCCAATGATTAGGTCATACACCCCGAGAGCACTGGCGTATACCTTCAACCTAATAGTACACACTCCCAGGTCTACTATGTAATTATCAACACTAGGTCCTACAACTTGTTTTTCCCCTGAAGCCATCTCAACTTGTTTAAAGTCATCGTGCTCGTAGGCTGCCAACCCACTATTTTATAATGCATATGGTGAAATGAAACTATTTGTCACACCTTAATCAAATAAACTCTTAAAATTGATATGATTTAGCATACCTGATGACTCCACCACCATGGATTGATGTTCGGCCTGGCGATTATTAACCGCTGCGTAAATCTGGTGGCTACTACTTGCTCTTCCCATCGGTGCCTTTCCTTCTCTATGCACGAACTCTGATTGTAACTCTGGACAATCATGCTGGTAATGAGGTCCTCTGCACCCCCAACAGGTAACACGAGATTGAACCTACGCACTGTTATGTGACTGTCTCTAAAATGAGTTTCTTCCCCTGGAACCCCTACCCCTACTAGTTGTTCCCTGAGGTGGATGTGGACCTATCTGCGTCGACGGTGATGAGCGAGATGTTGCACTTGCTTCCATTGAAATCCCTATGTTTAATGTCCTTGGTGCAACTCTGTTACCATATGGAGGTGGCCTTGAGCCCCCTCCCCTGGGAAATATTCTAGGGGCCTTCCCCACGAATCCAAGATGATGCGGAAAGGTCGGTCTCATACCTTCAGTTAAGTTCATGTGTTCCTTCGCATAACGTGCATTTTCCATAGCTTCTGCTACTGAAGACGGTTTCCACATCCGCACCATAGCTCTTATCTTAGGGTTCAATACATAGACGAAGCGCTCTACCTGCCATTGGTCATTATCCATATACGAAACATATTTGACCAATTCCATAAATTTGATCTCATATTCTTCTACAGTTATGTTTCCCTGTACTAAGGCATGAAACACCCTTACCTATTGTTCCTCATAATAAGCTGGAAGATATTTTCTTCATAACCTCTCCTTAAAAAGTTCTCAAGATACTTTGTTTGGGGTAAGATGCAGTTGTCTTTCCAGGTTTCCCCACCAGTTCAAGGCACTGTCTCTTAACTGAAAAATTGCAATCTTTGCCTTTGAGTTGGACGCATAGTCCCTTAAGGAAAAACACCTTGTCATGCCTGCCAACCATGCTTCTGTGTGTTCACTGGCGCGACCCCTGACAAACTCTGGAAGTTTGATCTTCTGCAATTCGCAAGTGATGTCTTCGGGTGGAGGTCCTCCCTCTGAATCCCTTGATGCTTCTGGATTACTCATTCCAGATGGTGGGGGTTCCACCTCGGTCCCTGTTGGTTCTTGCCCCTTTAAAGTCTCATTTATGGCCTCCAACGAGGGCAGTATGAGAGCTAGTTAGGGCGATGGTGGTGGCGGCACTGGTGGTGTTGGCGGTTCTTGCGACGATGCTCCCCTGCCTCGATTTCCTTCAGTCCTAACCATCCTGTATGATTTAACCTACATCAACCAAAGTTGTCAGGGTGAGTTCAAGGTCGTTTCAAATTGGTGCTATTCAAACTAGATACAGGATTAGGTGTAAGTTTTTCTTTACTTGTCTATAAATAAACATTACTCTCTTTAGGGTATTGGTCAGGTTAGGGTTAAAGCATCTAAGCTTGATTTCTTCGCCTAAGAAAAATATCGGTTCCCTTTCCCTATAGATATGCTAGCCTTGCGCCATACTCACCAATTCCTCTAGCTTACTTTCCTAGTGTGTATGCTGCCTCCTTCCCACTTTTCCTAGTCTAAGTCCTTTAAAATTTTCGCTTACAACTAAATACCCTTCGATGCTTGACTCGTGGGATCTCAATGCATTGTACATATGCATTGAATTGTGTGTCTCGGTGGCTGCAGGTGCAAGTCTTTAAGGATTGTAGAGTGGCTTTCAAGAATTGGAGCTTAGTGCTTGGCTTTGATTGGTGGAATGGAATGAAAGGGCTCGACGATTGGCTCGATGAGTTGTGTGTAAGGTCTCGTGAGCCTGACGCTTGGATAATCGTAGTTTATACTTCGGGATACACTCTGTTACCATTAATCTATTTAAGTATAAGAATTTATTTGTAAAGACTCATGAGGGCGCGTTGGTGTTAGTGCTCTTCTTAAGGCACTTCACTTGGTGGGTGGTCTTGGGTTCAAAATCCACGGACCCTCTAACATTTTAATGTTTTTTTATATAACTTTATTTTTAATATTATTTTTTTTTTATTTTTTTTAATTATCTTAGTTTTAAATCTTTAAAACTAATGTTTAAACTTTAATTTTAATAACATATATTTAAACCTTTAATTTTAAAAACTTAAAACATTAGTCACCCTAATTAAAACATAATTTCCTAAATTAGCTAATATAAATTTATAAATTATACATAAATTTATAAATTTAAAACATGTTTAATTGTTTAATTTCTAAATTGATGAGATCTATTTCTAAATTTATGTTTGATTTCTAAATTTGAAACATGTTTAAATATGTTTATCCTGATTTTTAAAATGTAATATATATAATGTTTAGACCTAATATAATAATTAAAATAACTAAATAAAATAAAAAAAATTAAAGTAAAATAATTAAAATAGAATAATTTTTTTTTTAATTACTTAAATTTAAAACCAATTAAAAAAAAAATTAAAATCAAACAATCATGGGCCTCGCATGAGGCCCACATGCCCTCTTATCCCTCCAAAACCCTACACCTAGCTCTCTAAACCCTAAACACATCCTTCTCTTGCAGTTGCTAAGTGTGGCGATACAACCTCTTGCCAAGCATAGATTGTTTTACACACTAACTCCGAGTCCATCAAACCCATGTCCTTGTTGAAGCTATGCAATGCTGGACCTTCATAAGACTTCAGATTCACCATGCCGGATTCGTCGAGTCCTAGGTCATGCATTCGACTCTCATATGCATCTTTGGAGCCCAAAAAATAGCACTAGGCCACAGGAGAGACCTTCAGCAAATGGTTGGAGACGTAAGGGTTATTCGCGGGTCTCCTGTGCTTGAAAATTTCGAACACCTTGCGCAACATGAACCTAGAGTCAGAATCCTGAGGAGGTATGGGCATTTTAATTTGTGGAGAGTGGAGGTAGCCGTATAATACACAGGCTGGGCGTTTGGCTTGCATGTTTGCGTTGGGCTTGTATTTTGACTTCTGGATCGACTTGTATTGGATTTTTTTGCTTGTTTGTTTGTGCAGGGGTGGCTCCTTGGCGGCTTTGAGCTTGGGCGCTATGTTCAGGTTGTATGCGCAGTGCAAATGAGGATCCATCGTGGGCTCCTCCTTCTCGACAACTTGGGCGTTGTTGATAACTGCTTCGATGGTGAGATTGTGCATATTGCTATTTGTTTTGTACTTAGGGCCTCAAATTGAACCGAGGTTTTATATTTTTGAGTTGTTGTAGAGATTATTTTTCCCTAGAATCTCTGCAGATTTGATTTAGGGAAGAAATTTGTGTGTTTTTTCGCTATTATATGAACTGCAACAAAGATTTGTGTTTTTGTTTTAGGCCTGTTTCTATATGGAAGGCGAGCGTTTGTATCCACCATCCTGAAACCCCATCACTAGATTCACATGTGCAGGATCCACGTGGGGTAAAAGTAGTCAGACTCGCCTTACCTATGTATGCTTCTCCATGGTATTTTTTTTTGTTGTTTTGCTGTTGTAGGGTCTATTTTAGGGCAAATTTATGCTCGTAGGGTCATTTTTAGGTCTTTTGGCTGAAATTTTAGGGCAAAATTTGTTGTCTTTGTTTTTTTTACTTTCATTATTTATTTATTATATATTTTTTTTATTAATCATTTCTATAAGATGGCGGTTTTTCTTCGCTGCAAAAATAATACATAAGCCACCCAAACAACATGTTTCTTTTTAAGGCATGTTTGGCTTACCTCTTAATATTCTTTTTTATCGCGATTTGCATTTTCTAAGAACATTCTGGAAAATGTTGTGGTGATTAGTAGGCTGGCAGCTTAATTTCTCTAGTTCTTATATAAGTTTTATATTCTACTAATAATCATGGAGAGACTTTCCATGCCTTACATAAGGAACTATCTCCCTAATGACCACCTTGGTGTTCCTGTGACCATGATATGATAAAGAGATGTTGGTTGTGCTCGCGGGGGTTTGGCCGAAGGGTAGTCGTTATGTACCTTACGATAACGAGATGCTAGCTATGCTCACGAGGGTTTGGTGGAAGTGTAGTCATCCTCTACCTTATGATGTTGAGTTAGCGATATAGGGGTGTCACAGTCTAGTTTCAAAACATTTTCTCCACTGAAGAATTGTGCTTGTTGGGTGTGCAATTTCTTTACTGAAGAATTGTGCGAGTTGGGTGTGCAATTTCTCTATTTCAAATTATATATATATATATATATATATATATATATTACTCATAACTACACTCTTTTTTTTTTTTAATATATGTTTTACATTATTTTATAATAGATGATGGATTGGCTTGCAAGTTAGGCGAAGCTAGAGTTGGAGGTTGGACCAGATTTATCTAATTAAGGGTTTCAAGGCCCGTGCCAGCTTTATCTAATTTCTGGGTGGGTACAGTTCCATTTCTAAATTGGGTAGGTGGGTAGGTTGGCCCTTAAGGCTCTAGTGCTTCAAATTGAAGCTCTGATACCATGTGTAGGGACTATAAATCAACAAACCTAGTAAAATCTTTACAACTACACATAACATTTCTAACATAGAATTTCTGAGTGCGTAAATAATTCATTAGCTTTAAATAAGCATATAATATTTCAACAGAATTTAACATTTAACTACATCATGAAAATAACTTAACAGAATAAAATTAAATTACCTCTTCCTGATGCTAATTTCTTCGTTGACCCGGTTGTCTAGCCTGTTGCTTTGTTGTTTCCTGATGCACTGACCAACTCTGCCCAAACCGACTAACCTCCTAGCCAACTAGGAGTAGCCTATCCGTCTCCCTAGCTCCAGAAAACTGAAAGGAATCCTAGCCCCCGTCCCTAAAACCCCCAGCAAACTGGTGCCCCCTGCTTCTGATTCACCAAAAACCCCCAAAGCCAGACTCCTCACACTAGAGATCTCCACAGTAAATCTCCTACAGAAATATATCCTCCTCTCAAAATGCTTCCTCCTTCCCCCCTAAAGAATCCCCTTCCCCTGTAAGACTCTTCCCGTCATATTCCCCCTTCATTAATTTCCTTATCCCTTTATTTATTATCTTATCCCCTTATTTATTATCTTATCCTTATATTTAATATCTTATCCCCTCCATTTAATGTTTCTTCCCCCCCCGTATACGTAAGTCTTTAATAAATTAAATTATTAACCCATTTAATTCTTTACTCACATAATTAATGATTCAATTAATACTTATTTAATCATTGACATATATGAACAAGTAATTAATAATAATTAATTAGTTAATATTATTTAAGAAATAATTATTGTTTAGCTAATATTTTAGGACAATCAGATTATCAAATTAATTATAATTAATAATCCTAAACATCTATTTAAGGAGGGTCATTACAATATCATCAACATAAAAACAAACATTAAGAATTTTACCTCATTAATCTTATTTGGTATAAAGAGTGGGTTGATTATTTCTCTTGTTGAACCCATTGTTGAGAAAATAAGAGTCAATTTAACTATACCAATCTCTTGGAGATTTCTTCAATCCATACAAGGTTTTCTTTCGCTTGTAGACTTTGTATTTTTGGCCTTTTACTTCAAATCCTAGTGGAACATAGTTACCAAATTAACGAGAATTGTATAGAGTTCTCGTTGTTTTGGGTGTCCAAGTTTTTACCCCATTTTTAAAAATGGTGCTATCGATAGCACCCCCCATCCATTTTTAGGTGGTTTTCAATATTTTAAATTTTTCGATCTAGAATGTTTCCACATTATTTTTTTAAATTCTTATTTTTCATCTATTTTCAATTCTCTCTCTCTCTCTCTCTCTCTCTCTCTCTCTCTCTCTCTCTCTCTCTCTATATATATATATATATATATATATTATTCAACAACGTTTTTATTCCTTTTTTCATGTTTCTTTCATTCTTAAAAATATTTTTGACCATTTACTTTTTGAAGTTACATTTTTTCATATAATTTTGTCTCCTGAATTAATTTATTATTCCGTACTTTTTTAATATAGTGAAAAACATCATTTTTAACACATTGTTTACCTTTACTTCAATAAATTGAAAAAAATTGTAGTTAAATAACACTATTTTTTAATATTTAGCAATAAATACTCATTTTATAGCCATATATAATTAAAAAACCTATACATTTTGGTACATATTCCTTAAGATAACATGTCAAATAAAGAATTCTTATGGACATAATTGAACAAAAAAGTCTAAATTTTATAAAAAAATTGCCATTTTCTTTCATATTTTTATACATTAGAAGTAAAAAAATGACAAAATTTAATAAAATTTTCCAATGTATAGCGATTCACATACAAATAAAATGAAAAAAAAAAACAATAAAAATATTCATCACAAAACAAAAGCAGATACATCTTTATTTTTATTTTCAAATATGAAAGTCAATCATTAGAGTTATAGCTTATCAAAATTTGCAAAATTGAGCATCATCTTCAAAGACATATTTAAACTAAACAACAATATCATATATCCCAAATTCATCATTCTCAACAGACACACTATCGTCTTCTTCGATGTCATTTTGTGCTTCCACTATGTAATGTACCTCAAATTCGTCATTAAAAAAAAAAATTCCTCAGGAACATTAATCTCAAATTAAATTGATAGACTCATAGGTAGGGGAAAGATGACAGTTATTCTTTGTTGTTAAACTCTGATAAGTTTCTTATATTATGATTATACATGTTGACATTTCTATCCAGTCCAACACATAAGGAATAGAGTTCCTAATAAATAACATTTTGTCACTCTAACATTCTCATCAGTCCTAAAATTATCCAATCATTCATATATATATTTATATATTATATTGAACTTAGACTATGGATAACTTAGGATTTACAATCCTAAATTATTCCCCAAGAAAAATACTTCTTATACTTATGCCAAAGACAAGTCTCATTAGTCTTTCGAAAAAAAGGATCGTAAACGATGCACAACATAAGGGGGGTCGGGATACACACCTTAGTAGCAAGTTGTAGTCTTAACATAAAATATTTGCATTCTTCTTTATGGTCAAATTTCTCAAACGAAGTCCCATGCAGTTAATGGTTGGTTAAATATCTACGAGTCACCATTTACATAAAGGCTTTGTAATGATAAGACTCCATCCGAACAAATTCATTTAACCCTAACTAAACTTCCCGATATCTCAACTAATTGATGTCTCTCTTCGAACAAGATACTAATTGGACTCACCGCAGTTATATTTCACATTTTTTAGTTGGTCATGTCTCGAAGGAACCCTCTTTACTTCGTACATGTTTAATATGAGGGTAAGGTTCTCGACAGGCGTGAATTTAAAAATCTGATCCGACCGTTAATGAAATCATTTGTGAGTGAGAAAAACAATGGTTTCACTTGACCCCTTGACTAATAGGCTCACGCCAACTATTGCCCCATCACATGGCCAAAACGTTCCATCGTACTAGAAACCTTTACTCTGTGTAGTAAGGAATCTCTTAGGTTTATATGGAATTCATTCAACATTCGCACAGTTTTTCCAAAAACAATTCTTCATTTTCCTTCACAAGGGAATATTGAACGCTCAGAGGCTTCACCAGGTGGAAAATAGACATCCCTACCCGTCTGTTCTGGTAAGTTTGCGAACCCCCTGTAACTTTACAAGTTGAAATATTACTCGGTTTTCATTACAGTGGAAGAACTATTATACTAAAGCTCTGGCTTATATTTTCTTTTGACAATTAGTTTATGTGGTTAGTTATTTATCTTGTAACCCAGATTACACATGTTATTAGTAATTTCCTTCACTGATAAAATGTTTTCAAACCCTTTCGGGACCTTTTTGGTACCCCCTCATTTACTCCAGTACCTACATTCTGGTACAGTCAATTTAGCGGGATATGGGGTTGTGCTTCTTTGATGGTTTCGCAGTATCCCTATATTCATCTTACATATTTACCTGCTATAATGATACTTATATCTAGTTTTTGAATCCCTTTAAGTCCTCATGGAAGTATTATTCTCTAAATAAACCCTGATAGGGTAGAAATCCTGATGAGGAACATGTCTTCGATTGTTTTACTTCGATGAATCCTGATAGGCCAATTGCTAGCTTGAAGCATTCAAAAAGGCTTTCTGTAACTTTCGTTCAGTAAGTAATGTAGAGGGTTACCCTGTGTCCTAAATGATTCGTAAAGGAAAAATACTCTGTAACAAGCAATATACGAATCTAAGGAAACTTCTCGTTATATATTTTTATTATCATTTTGAGGGTGGAAACCACCATTCAAGAAACGTATTTGGCATAAGTATTATTCCGAGTGAAGTCTGTGTAAGGTGGTGAAATACATTTTGATGATATGTTAATTCAGTACTACAGTTTCCTGCACTTATATTTTTCAAAAAAATGTTTGACTACTATCGTAACTAGGTTCTTGTATTTCGTCTGGAGTATATAATGTGTCTTATCTTGTATTTCTTGATTATTTAAATCTTAGAAGTCTTTCTTTGCTTTTATTTAGGGTAATTAAGTTTTAAGAACTATGCACAATGAGACCTAAAGATGGGGTCTTTGATTTTTGCGAGGTACCCATCAGATCGACATTGGCCTCCTCCTCCCATCAAGTTTGAGGGTGACTTCATCATTTATGCCGCGAGAGATGAACTGTGCTAAGGCCCAATAAGAAACTTTATTATCCATTGACAAATACTAATGAAATTTACTTATTTCAATGCAGGGTTGAAGCCTCTGAAGCCTCGGATTTCGGGCATCCTTTCGTGGAAAAGGTACTCATGTTTCTTTTAAACTCCTCAGGACTTATCGTCCCATATGGTAATATCGAAGCTTCTCGGTTTGAATACTGTAATGGATACATTTCAAAGCTTAGTTCCTATTTAACAAAAGTATCAAATGTTGTAACAATATTCAATATGGAAGATTATAACGCAGTGGTTACGTAGGTTAGACATACCCTAATTCAGGGTTCTCGATTTGGGTTGTATTTTAATGTTAAGATACAAGACTCTTCTCTTATATATCGTATAATGAAAGCAAGGAAATACATAACGATTAAATTTTTTACTTTTTCGATATGCTAGTTATTTCATCCTATTAGATTATTTATGGAAATGAAGAGCATATTAACCTTATGCTTTCGAAAATTATATTCCTTATTTTTAGTTACTCCTCCATTATTGTAAATTTCTTCAAGCAACTTCATTGTGGCCAAGTAGAGTCTATTGCTTATTTTATTCCATTGATGCCTCGTTTATATAGTAACTGTCATGATTCTTCATTCACTAACAACAATATAAAATTTGAACCTATTGAAACATGCATCCATAATCTTTGTTTTAGTTCTATGTAAAAACAAGCTTTCTCTCTTCTAGTATCTTATTCTAGAATTTTGTTGTTGAAAGGTTCATTTGGTTCAATAATTCCATAACTTGAAATATAACCAGTTAGGATTAATTGCCTCCATTACATCCTTAATATCTATTGACATATATATACTCTAGACTTTTAGACGTGAATTTTAAAAGTCACGGGGTTATCTCTCTCTATATATATATATATATATGTTTGTATATGCAGTCGACTTCTATTATATATATATATATATATATATATATATATATATATATATAGTTATTTACATAGTTGTATTTAAATATGGTAGAGTAATCGTCCAAAAATTCACGAGATGCTCTACAGGAATGTAAATGCATAATGTAGCATGTACTGTTTGTAAATCTCAGATTCATTTTAGAATAGTGGACACTACATGGTTATTCAAATGTGAACAACATAATCAGATGAAAAAGATACACCGAACTAGTAGTAATTTCTAACCTAATTAAAAGGGTAGAAATTCATTAACACAATACTTTTCCTGGTATATCCCCCCATTCGAATTTCATTTCCATTCAAGTTACTTAACAAAAATTTTACTCCACAACTACAGAATTTATGGGAGAGTCCATCCTACTTTCACAGTATTCTCTAGAATTTAGTAAACGAAATACTTCAATCATATTTAAAAAAATGGAAAACATATCAATCAATAATTTACAATGACATTTAAACAAAGAAGGAGAAATAAACATATCTGAATAATTTTCTGAACAAACAAATGGAACAACCATGTTCCTCCCAACCTTAGAACAGGGTAGCAAAATCACTTGTCATGTTCACCCCCTAGTGTGACCATGAATCCATGAGGGATAAATCATAACTCCTTCTCAGAAAAATGTCTTTTAGTTTCAATAGTCTTCTCCTTTCCTCACACTCAGCAAGTTGTGTTCATAAAAATAAAGGATCGATTTCCTTTTGCCCCCAACATACTAGGAAACATTTTGCCTCCTCACATATGCTATATATCCAAAAGAAAAAGTGCCTAGGTCATTTCCCCGTTGGGAATTTTTGCATCTTTCCAAATCGTTGATTTTCAAGAGCTACCAATGGCCAAATTCCTAATTTTCCACTTGTAATAATCATCCATGAGGTGGTTCCAATATGTTCCCCACTCATGGAGTCATGGTTAGTTGATTTTAACATGGTTGTTCCATTTGTCCTTCAACAATAATTATAAAATATGTTGTTTCATACAAGTGTCATAGTCAAGTAGTTAGTTGGGTCAAATCAGATCTCTGCCCAATAGTCATAATCATTAATAACAATTAACTAAATTTGGAATTCAGAATTTTCCATAAATGGAAAAAAATTCCAATTTCGAATTTACCAAAAATGAAAATAATTTCTTAAGAAATTTCAAACTTAAAAATAATTTATTTTTGGGGATGTCACATCCTTTCCCCCCTTAAATAAAACATTGTCCTCAATGTTCTTTCCTTTATTGGAACAGGGTTGGTTGAGATTTTTGCAAATCTCGCTCCAACTCCCAAGTGGCCTCCTCTAGGCTAATGTGCTTCTATTGCACCTTTACCTGAGTGACAGCTCTGTTCTGAAGTGTTGTTTCTCTCTGATCTAGAATGCACAAGGGTTCCACTTGGAACTTTCCTTCTGGTTCCACCCGCACCAAGTTCCAATCGATCATATGAGTAAAGTCGTGAACATAATTATTTAACAAAGAAACATGAAATACATTATGAATTTTTAGATTGGTTGGGAGTGCAAGTTGGTATGCTATGGGTCCAATTTGAGCTAATATCTTGAAAGGCCCACAAAACCTGGGTGCCATCTTGGTAGAGTTCCCTAGCTTTAGTGAACTTTTCCGAGCTTTGACTTTTAAGTAGACGTGGTCTCCCACATGAAATTCCAAGTGTCTTATTTTCTAGTTCGTGCAACGTTTATGTTTGTCATGTGCTTCCTTTAAGTTTTGTTGTACTTTTCTTACCATGTTCTCCATTTCCTAGAGCATCTCTAGTCCAACTATGAGTCTGTCAACTGGGTTATCCCAGCTAATTGGAGTTGTCCACTTTCTACCATATAGTACCTCGAAAGGGCTCATTTTAACTGAAGTTTAGTACCCATTATTGTCTGCAAATTCTACCAAGTGCAGGTAGTCTTCCCACTTGCTTGGTTTTGTTCTTATGTACATGCGGAGAATATCTTGTACGATTTAGTTTGCTCGCTCGGTTTGTCCATCCGTTTGTGGATGATAACTCGTGCTAAAATTCAAGTTAGTATTTAACCCTACAACAATTCTTTCCAAAAAGCAGATGTCAATTTTACGTTTCTATCCGAAATCATCATTTTTGGAATACCATGCAGTCTAAAAATTTCTTTCATGAATATTTCAGCAATATTAATAGCTTTAAAAGTAGATTTTATAGAAATAAAGTGTGGAGACTTACTAAGTTTATCGATTACCACCATAATTGAATCATTTTGTTTCTTAGTTCTAGTAAAACCTGTCATAAAGTCTAGTGATATAATCTCCCATTTCCATTCTGACACCGGTAAAGGATGCTGGTGTTCAGCTTTTACTTGCTGACAATATTGAAACTTAGCTAAGTATTCTATTGTTTTTCCCTTCATATTAGGCCAATAGAATAACTTTCTTAGTGTTGTTATCATTTTTTAGTATCTTGGATGACCAGAATATGGTTTCTTATGAACTTCATCCAAAACTGTTGACTTTGACTCCACTGAATCTGGTATGTATATTATGTTTTTAAATCATATTAACCCATTTATGTCCACACTCAGATATGTTTTGTCTGAATTTTCTCGTAGTGTTCTATAATTCTTCCACTATTTAGTGTAATTTATGTCATTATTACCTGCAACATTTACTCTCTGTTCAAGATCGCTTTCTTCCCTGCTAATGTTTATTTCAAACAACCCATGAACTCTTCTACTGAAAGCATCAACTACTTTATTTTCCTTTGCCTTGATATGTCTTACCTCAAAGTCAAATTTTCTAAAAAAGGCTATCCATCTTACTTGCCTTGCATTAAGGTCCAGCTAACTAAACAAATATTTCACACCGCTATTATTTGTCAATAATAGAAATCTTCTGCCCATTATGTAGTGCTGCCACATTTTTAAGGCATGTATTACAACTGCCAATTCTATGTCATGAGTGACGTATTTTCATTCATGTTCCTTTAGTTTTTGGGACTCATAAAAAATAACGTGTCCTTATTGAGTTAGTGTAACGAACCTCCCATTCGTCATGACTACAAACCTCATATAACAAGTGGAATTTTTTTTTTTTTTTTTTCAAACAAGTGTGTGCGCGTACAAGAGAAACAACATATTCGACTCTACTTCACCACCCGACGACTAACAAGATGCAACCACGATGATCACAAAAAGAAGACATAATGTGCACAACAAGTAACTGCAAGCATTAAATGACCATAGACATAAGGTGCACAACAAGTAACTGCAAGCATTAAACGACCATAGAAATAAGGCGCACAACAAGTAACTGCAAGCATTAAATGACATATTGTGTTATGTACAGTACGAACAAAGGTGGAAGAATCCATAGTAGTAGATTTTACTATTTCTGCACAGGAAAGCAGGGTGTTTAATCTTAGTTCTCTGCTCGGGAGAGAGAGAATGTCAGATAGGCTCCTGGCCGACTGCTCAGGCAGAAACTAGTAATCTCTGTCAGGAGGTCACAGTGGTGGGAACTTTTCCTTTAAAAAGCCCACGACTACTGATACGACCTTAGAGGTGTGTTGCAAGAGTGGAAACCCTGCCTTTAAAGGGCCCAAGACTCTTGATATGGTACTGGATTCTTTACACAGAAAATAATCACTCACACAGAATTATATACAAAGTGACTAGCTTTATTAGATCGAAGAGTCTGATATCATACAATTGTGAGTTTGGACAATTCCAATTATAGTAGTAACCCTGGAATTAACCTGGCCCTAAACATTGGCATATAAATAAACAACAATTTTATTAACCCTAAATTTAACAGCCCAACCCTACGCCAATCAAATAAAATCACCCTGCAGAAGGAACCTAGCGGAGAACATGGAGGTGTCTACATCCCGCCTGACACAAGAAGACAAAGCACACGAAAGGTTTACCAACCAAGTACAACATTATTTAAATGAACAACGACCCTCATTTACTAACTCAAATTAATTTATTGTACTTAATTCCAGGACATTCCACCATATATGTTTATCAATAATAATAATTTACACTAGCATTACAATAAAATAACCATATCATTACATTTTATATTACAATAAAATTGCAATAAAATAACAATGATCTTACATTTCATATGTTATCAAACACTAACATTGCATTTTATTTATATTGCAAGAACAATACATTTACATATTTCAAAAACAATATATGACAATGATCTTACATTACAATACATTGCACATAAAATAACAATGAACTTACATTTCATATGTTATCAAACACTAACATTGCATTTTATTATATTGAAAGAACATTATAATTACATATTTCAAAAACAATACATTACAATTACATATTTCATAAACAAAATATTCAATGACATTCCTTTACGTATTACCCTAACAACATTACCTAATCAATACATTTACACCTTACTAACACAATTTATGATAGCATTAACAATAAAACCAACAGCGGTGAGTACATGACATACCAAAGGGAAACTTATGCGCATATGCCAGAAATCACGCCTTAAATTGGAAACCATCAAAGACAGCTGTCAGAGACCAAAATCAATCCAGAAATTTCTAAATTGGCAACTGACGGAATCCGAGGATCAATTTGGCAATTTCCAATTTAATCCAAAGCGCATATTGCCATCCCTTAACCTTGATAAAGAATTAAGTACCAGAACAAAATGTGCTAGAACAAAAATTCAGAAACCAACTTACAAAACGGAAGTGCCAGAATGAATTTGCCGGCACAAAATTTTAAAGACGAATTCTCAGAATTAATCTTACAAAAATGAAAATGCTAGGAACAAGATGCCAACACAAATTTTCCAGAATGAATTGTAAAATGATCTTACAAAAATGAAAATGCCAGAAACGAATTGCCAGCACGAAATTTCCATAAGGAATTATCAAATTCACCCTACAAAAATGAAAATGCCAGAAACGAATTGCCAGAACGAATTCTCAAAATCATCTTACAAAAATGAAAATGCCAGAAACGAATTGCCAGTACAAAATTTACCAGAACGAATTGTCAAATGATCTTACAAAAATGAAAATGCCAGAAACGAATTGCCAGCACGAAATTGCCAGAACGAATTCTCAAAATCATCTTACAAAAATGAAAATGCTAGAAACGAATTGCCAACACAAAATTTGCCGTAACGAATTGTCAAATGATCTTACAAAAATGAAAATGCCAGAAACAAATTGCCAACACGAAATTGCCAGAACGAATTCTCAAAATCATCTTACAAAAATGAAAATTACATAAACGAATTGTGAGCACAAAATTGCCAGAACGAATTTTCAAAATCATCTTACAAAAATGGAATGCCAATACACTCATAGCCATATTTAAAAACGCCCCCAATCAGATATAAACACCCACAACCATATAAAAATTCCCACATTAAAAAAAAAACGCCCACAGTCATATAAAAACTCCCACCATAATTTATTAACACCTACAACAATGCAAATGCCCACAGTAATATATAAACACCCCCATTATTGCAAAACGCCCATAGCCATATATAAAAATGCCCACAGTGATATAAAATGCCCCCATTAACATAAAAACACAGCCATAAAATCTCTTTTATCCAAATCGACATGCAATAAGAAGAAATATTCTATAACCGTAACACCATTTCAATCGCCAAAGAACAAGGAAAGAAAACCAATCAATCCAACGAGAACCCAAGCAAATTGAAGTTAAGTATTTTTCATCTCACAATGCCAATAAAAAAGTGTTGATAACAATAAGAGAGGGCTAAGGTCCTAATACCTTCTATCATACAAATGAAAAACATGTTGTTTCCTTAACTCCCACCTCGAATGATGACCGCGCGCTCCGTGTCGCTCCTGCTCCATGACACTCCTGCTCCATGTCGCTCCCGCTCGTCGACCATTGAGACTACACCGGTACCTCCCAGCCAATCGCTAGGGGTACTCTGCTTCCCCCTTAGCCCCTTGAGCTGCAAAGGGGCCACACATTATCCATATGGTATGCCGAGCTTCCCATCTCGCCTCGCAAAGCGGAGCTACCACTCCTATTCGAGTTGGGATAACCCAACTCCTCACAAGTAATTAGTCAAGTCACAATTTCGACAACATAACATTATGCTAACAACCGATCCCCCTTCTTCCTCATCTTTCCTTTCTTTTATAGAGTTTTTTGAACCTCAAACTTTCCCTAAATCACAATTAATTTAAGTTTTAATAAAAATAATTCTAATTATTCTCCATTGCACAAGTGTCGTCCATCCCCCTATTTTCTCCATTAATTATTTTCTTTAAATTATTAAATTACTAATTTCCCTCACCCACCTAGAGTTTCTCCTAAATTTCCTCCTAGGTGTTCCTAGATCCCCTTACATGTTTTAAATAATTTTCCTAAAAATGAAGTTGCTAAATTAGCTCAAATTAGAAGGTTCTTAATTGCAGATTCCTTACTGTGTTGACCTCGCTTTTTACCATAAGTTCCCAAATTTCCTTTATTATGTTTCCTCCAATCCTTAGTTTCCTAATTTTTATTATCCCCTCCTTTCCCCTTTTTATTAGAGCCAAAATGACAGTTGCGCTATTTACTCCTTTCCCTTTATTATTAATTTAAAAATCTTTTTATACTTCCATAGGTTAAATCATTTATTTCTTCTTTACAATTTAAAACCACTGATTAATTAAATTATTACTCTCTTCATTTTACCCCAAAATTTATGAAGACTAAAACTATAACTTAAGTGGTTTTTAGTTTAGATTTTTNTTTCTTAAGGTCAATCAAAATTTTACCCTAGAGAAGTTTTAGACTTAGCTTTAGATTCTGATCTAGGAGAAAATTATTTAGGGAAGTTGTTTTAAGAATTTATTAATGTGTTAAAAGTCTTAGGGCCATCTAGGTTTGTTCCTTCAACAACATCAATGCAACGTGCACTTCAGGATGCACCACGTGCTCCAAGGGTGCCACTCGCCTCGTTCGTTTCTTTTGCGCGACGTGCCCTTCAAGATGCACCACATGCTCCAAGGGTGCCACTCGCTAACTTATGTTTCTTTCATGTGACATGCCCTTCAGGATGCACCATGTGCTCCAAGGGTGCCACTCGCCAACTTGACTGATTGGTAGACATCTATAACCCCCTGGAGTCAACACTCCGCCAGGTGAACTTGTGGGAGACTAAGGGCTCTAAGGAATAAGGCCCCCGCCTTATTGCGTGCCCCTTAGAATCATCGTGAGAAACTATCACAATCTTCCCTCACGACATTGTGGATCCTCTCGAACTAGGTAATCGTTAACCTACAGTTTGAGCCATGGCAGGAGTGCTAGTAGGCTGTGGCAGGGATGTTGTCCACACCTCTCCCTCAACCTCTCTGGAAATCGTGTGTGTGGCCCCTTTACTCCATATGTGAGTCTGGTCGGCAAGCTATCATCATCCTGCATCATCAACAATCGTATCAGAACATGTCCACATCATATCATCAAATCCAATATACTAAAATCACAGTAAACAATCAACCCAAAGCACACTCCCTGACTCGATCCGGAGTCCATGGGGTCCCGTCGATGCCTCTGCATCCTCAAGGTCAAAAACCCTGCACACTTAGTAAAACCGAGTCAATAGAACCTGTCCATGTCAAAGTAGTGAAACATCATGTCATCTATCATATCACATCATAATCAAGGACAAATGTTTTCTTATCATAAAAGTCCAGATCACTTGCGATCGAGTGTCCTCAAAGAATAAGTTTTCTTAGTACGCCAAAGCAGGATGTTACAGTTAGGACACCACCTAGTCCTTCTTTACTCACATCTACACAAATGGTGAAGTCTTTATCTGGATCTGCTACCTTTAAAAAGGGTGTGGTTGTTAACAATTCCTTTAATTTAGTAAACGTGTCTTGACATTTCTGTGACCAATTAAACATGGTCTCCTTATTTTGTAACAATGTGATAGGGTAACCAATTTTTGAAAATCCCTCTATAAATTTGCGGTAATATCCAGTGATTCCCATGAATGACTGGATGTCCACTACATCCTTAGGTACCGACCATTCCATGATGGCCCTTATTTTCTCAGGATCAATTGCAATTCCTTCTGCAGATATTACATGTCGAAGGTACTATATTTTCTTCTGATAAAAATCACACTTATCAAATTTATCATATAGTTTGTGCTTCCTTAAAGTTTGGAGAACTATTCTTAAGTGATCTTCATGTTCCTCTTCTATTTTAGAATATACCAGAATGTTGTCAATAAATACTAACATGAACGTGTCCAAGTACTGACTGAAAAATATTGTTCATTAGACACATAAACATGGATGGCACATTAATGAGTCTAAAAGGTATGGCCACAAATTCGTAATGTCCATATCTCGTTCGAAAAGTTGTTTTACTTATGTCCTAATCTTTTATCCTACTTTGGTGATAACCAGATCGTAAATCCAATTTCGATAAAATCTTTGCCCCACCTACTTGATTGAATGGATTATTTATCCTAGGTAAGGGGTACTTGTTCTTAATAGTCATCTTGTTTAATTGTCTATAATCGATGTATACTCTTAGAGTTTCTTCTTTCTTTTTCACAAAGAGGACTGGTGCTCCTTGTGGTGAAACACTCGGTCTGATATATTCTTTGTCCAATAATTCCTGTAGTTGAATTTTTAGTTCTATTTATTCCGACAAACTCATTCGGTAAGGTGCTTTTTGGATAGGGGCTAAACGAGGTAGAAGGTCGATAGAAAATTCAATCTCCCTATGTGGGGGTAACTCAGTTGTTAGGAGGAAATATTGTAGTTTAATTCCATTGTAGTACTTGCCCAACTATTTAATTTTGTCAATCTGAGGTTCGTGGGCTTCTGAAGCACACACACTATATATGGAGGACTGAAGTAGAAGTAATCTAATCTAAATTGTTGAAATGAAACTAATCTAGGAAAGAAATACAACATATGAAGAGTTGAATGACAAAATACATATGTGATCTCACACAATAGATCAATCTCTAATTATATTACAAGAATCAAATGACAAAGCATGAAAGAATAACAAAGCTAAGAGTCAAAGTGAAGAATCCTCTTCTCTCAATTACAAGACTAAATTATGAATTACATCCCCAATTATGAATAACATGCTTCCTCAGGAAGAGAGAACACTCACTTATATACATGAGTGCCATAATTACATATCCACTATTCTCTCAACTTATTCCTTCAAATCCTCCACTCATATCTTAGATAAGATATCCTATCAAAATCTCCATGATCTTCTCCTTTGAATATGCTTGAATGATTGTCCCAAATATTCTTCAAATCTTCAAAGATTGAAGATGAAATTCGAATTTTAGGCTAGGTGGTAATATTTGACTTTGTTGAAATCTCCACATATGCCTGCACACATCATCAAACTCATCAAACCTTGATATATAATGAAAATATGTTATTTTTCCAATATTTAATCACAAATTCACTTATAATATTGAAATGAATACAATGGAAAATAATAAGGAGAAACCCCACATATATATGCAAATGATATGATGGAAGGTTAATGGAACGATGAAATGTAAGGAATAATGAAGGGAAAGGTGGATGAAAATAAGACATTTATGAGGCCCAACATACCCCCCAACACAACTTGTTGCATTTCCTCATGCAACCATGCATGGATCTTCTTAAAAACTTTTGGCATTTAAACTATGGCTTTGATTGATTATGTCTTTTTAATAAGGAATATTTCCAGGATTTGACATACAAGAGTAGCAACATGTAAAATACATGTGTAACAGCATGTGAATTTTTCTTATGGTTGGTTCTTGTGTGACAACCATGAATACAAAAGATGTTGGTTCTTGTGTTAACAACATTCATTTCACTTATTGATTTTTTTTCTGCAATAATTTAGCCATGTACTCACTAGAAATAATAAGCTATCAATGTGCATAAGAAAACATCATTGTGTATAAGAAATCCTTTTCTTTTATCTTTAGGAATCATGCCAATATGTATAACAATTGAAATGCAACAAAGTGTCGTTGGAGAAGAAATGTTAGTGAATCATAAATGGAATGATGAGATGGTAAAATGGAATAATGGTAATGAATATGTGGTGAAATAGTCCCCCCCACTCCCCAACTGAAGTGGTTGCATATCCTCATGAAACTTAGGGTAGGTTATGGAAGGAAATAGACCATGGCGAGGAAATTTTCCAAAATATTCAAGTTAGCATATAAAGAATTGTGTGATTAAATCTTAGAAAAGAACATACCTCCACTTACCGAAAAAGTAGATGTAGTTGTTGCAATTGTTGGATCAGGAAAATGTGACTGGCGTTGTAGCTACAACTGCTATAACTTCTAGAGAAAAGAATGTCTGACTATGACTGATGGAAGATGGAAGGTGTCATTGCTGCAATATAAGGAAAGTGGAATGGAAAATGTTATTGTTGTCATAACTGGATCATGGGAAGTGAAGGAATCTGAACTACTACTGCTGAGTCATGAGAAATGTGGAAGGCAAAGAATATGGAACTGTGGTACTCTCATAGATTTGAAATCAAACTGCTACAACTATTGATGAGATCATGAACAAGTGTATGGTCTTCACCCACAACAAATCGATGGTACAATTCTAGTCATGCGAATAAATGTGCCGATGTCAAGCATGAAGAGAAATGATTGGATTATTGACCATTGATGAATGTCATTAACCAATGCGAGAAAAAATCACCAGTGTTGTCAATGAGTGTCAAGGTACATGAGTACATTTTGCGAAGTGCGAATAGATGGGTTGATGTCAAGCCACTTGCAATATCTAACGATCAAGGGACATTGATGTATTCCCATGATTTCTAGTGAGAGAGCTTGCCATTAAGGCATGCAAGCCTCAAGGTACTCAAAAATGAACTCTAGTCTATATCACAGATAAGGTGTCGAGTTCGATGAGGGAAAGACTGTTGAAAGTTGGGCCTTAAGGAATCCCACATCAGTCAACACGAGTTTATAAAAAGATTGGTAGGACTATAGATGTAAATATCTCATTAGCAACAAGGTTTATGGCAAGGAAATGTAATCATGGAAAGGGGGTTTGTTTTATTCAGAAGGAAAACTAGAAAGGCAAAAAGCAACTGAAAAAGATAAGATAAATGATGTATGAAACTCAAAAAAATAGGTGTGTGGAATCATGAAAGTTAAGGAAATGGAAGATGCCTTCAACACAGAATGACTAATCAACCTTGAAGGATAAATGGGATAGTGTCACAGCATGAAATTTGGCAAAATGTAGAAATAATAGTGTATTAGCATGGTCGTTGTGTAACAACCAACACCAAGATGCACAAAATGTTTTTGTGTAGCGGCAAAATGTTGTTGTGTATCAGCAAAATATTTTTGTGTAACTGTGTAACAACAAAATGTTGTTGTGCATCAACAAACGTCATGATGTTTTTGATGAGTAAGAGCTCCATCAAGTTGTCTAGAAAAGCATGTATTCTTTGAAGAATGTTGTGATTTATGAAAATCACTACAGCATGGGATGCGCTCGGCTGTGAACCTGAAAATCTTAGTACAAATTCCTACATAAAAATTGTGATAATTGCGAAGAATATATCATGCAAAACAGAAATAAGTACAAATACGAAAAACTCAAAGAAATAAATTTTGTTTTTATACCTATTGTTTTTGCACTCGTTTCATCCTCGATTACTGCATGAAATTTCTTAATAAAAACAATTTAATCTTAAGCGTAAAAACATATCTTGACTATCGTTTTCAGGAATGAAATGTCCATCTACAATTTTTGACAATGTTTTTTATTTTTATAATTTTGATTTTTATAATGTTTTTGTGTGCTTCCATGGTTTTATAATTTTTTTATTATAATTTTTTTTCTTTGTTTGTTTTGTTGTTTTTTTTTACAATAAAACAAAACAAATATATATATATATATATATATATATATATATATATATATATATATATATATATATATATTTAAATTATTAACAAACAAAGAAATAAATGATGTTTGTGTTATTTAATTAAAACAACAAGGCATTTTTCTTCAAAGTTTGCATCCTTGGTACTGCAAATAAATTTCACTTGTTGAGTCGGCTAGAGATCTTCATAACTTATGTATTTCCTGCTACCTTGACTTGAAAACTGAGTAAATCCTAAGAAACACTTGATGATTTCATAAGTCCATTCCTTATTTTCTCACTGACGTCTCTCACATGACCTTGGCCATGTGGAAGACAGTCATTACCCATATGATCCCATTGCTTTTTTGAGCTCTTCCAACACAACTTTGGAAACATCACCCTTTTGATCCAATATTCATCCAAGTTCATTTTTGGAACATTCGCTCGAACGACACATCATCGTGTCATGTTTCACAACATGATACTAGATGGAGAAAAATAATTGCACAAAGACATTGCCCTTTGTTTTGGTCTCAACATAGACGTCGATGTATTAGAGATGAGTAGAGAGAGTGCCAACCACCCATTCACCTAAACAAGGATTGACAAAGTGCAAACCTAGCTCTGCAATCTTCAAGAAACTACCCCACTTCTTGATGATCCCAACATTCACCTAGCCGATGCACACCAATGAGTACGGAGAAAACAGATTGCCCAGAATCGCGACCATACATATGCATATGGATATCTAATCATTTGTGTGCAAGTCAGGAAATGATATCGCTCTAGAATTGGATGCAATAAAAGTGAAGTCGTTGAACAATTGGACTCTCTCCACAATCTCAAACGATTTCGCCATCCTTATTATGTTCTCCAACACCTCAATATTCGGGTAGAAGACTGGTAGGTTGAGGGAATCCATTTTCTCAATCATTCCATCTTTGATAAGCTTCTCAAACACGGCTTCCATATGATGAGAAATGTATCCTATGCCACCTTGCTCTTTTATGTCCATTAATTTCATCACTAATGGGCCATCTATACATGAAGCCCAAACAATAAGGAATTTGTTATGTGGCGAGCAAGAATACTGCCCAGGTTAACAAATTGGCAGTTGTCTCATGACCTAAAAAACCTATTTCTTAAAATTGCTCAAACTTTATTTTCTAGCTGTCATAAGTGAAAAAATTATAAAAGGTAGATATGATGTGGAATTTGCTGCCAAAATGCTTACGATTATTGACACCAAAACTAGAAGAGAAGGTAGCAACTTGGCATGCAGCTTCAAAACAAAAAGAATGGTAATATATTGACCAAGCATGATATTTAATGTTAGTTTCCACCTCTAAAGCTTCTTTTGTTGTAGGATGAGCCATAATTGGAATAGTAGAAAGATTTCCCGTCAAAGAGTCCTTTTTATGAGTTGTCGGCACCATAACCCTAGTCTATGCTTCTACTGGAATGGATCCAATACTCAAATACCTCCGAAGGAAATGCAGCTCAAAAATTCTCTCTGATCTTCGTAGAAATTCTTAAAAAATAAATGTGGCGATGGTGCATTAAAGTTGATAAAACCGAAAGTCAAGAGGACTGAGATCAATGCAATATTACTCACGGATTTGCAAGATTCACTACCACTGTGAAGGGAGAAAATCGATACATTGCAAAATCATTGCCGAGATCTGCATTTGAGGAGTTACAATCAAACACACCAAGCTCTAATTGATCAAGTAACCTGATGACTGGTGAGCTTTGTTGAGGCTTCAAAGAAATTACATGAAATTTAGTCTATTGAATAATGTCATTATGTGCCATCTCATGAACTTCAAATGATGTTTGTAGTACTTGGAGACCTAACTCCTTGCTCCCTACCAATCCTTCAAAATTGACAGAGTGTGCTACAAAATCGATCTTTGCAGCTGCAAAAGATTCAAGCAAAGCTAAACCAATCCAGAAAATGCTTGGTATAATATGGTCTCATCCAAAAATTGCTATATAGAACCGCTTGAAATAATACTTGCTCAACAGCTTTTGTCTTGCGCAAAGACTTCTCTTACAGCATCTGGAAGCCACCTAAGGTCTCTGCAAACCATCTGTAACAGTTCAAGATCCATGCTTCCAAGGGTTTACATTCCAAATCTTTAATTCATACCTGGATTGTAGCCCTGTTGTGAAAGACACCTTCGCAATAACCCTTTGAGCTATTGAAATAGATTCAACCCTATAGGACCAGGGATTTTTGTTTGCTGACTACAACTAGCTTAACCTGAAGATGGAAAATATTTTGAATCATTGTGGGGAGACTTCTTTCATTGTACAATTAAATCTATTATGGCCTTATTTTCATCCATGCATGTAGCTTCTTCCCCTCCAAACATTGCCATCTAAAGGTCACAACTCATCTGGAAAAGTGGGCATACAATTCTGATAATAGAGGAAGCAGATATGGGGGAAAAATTTTAATAATCTAAGAACTCCTTCAAGCAAGCAGCATGCTCCAGCAACAGATGTGGATATTGCTGTAAACCCGATCCATTTTCTTGTTTTGCAATCAAATTCGATTCAGTTGGTCAAGATCGAGATCCATTCAGAAAATCAGAGAGTTGAACAACAATGTACATATAATTTCCAAATAATTCAGAGACTGGGCGTTAGGGCATGGCTATTGTAGGTATGGTGTGGGTAGTGAAACTTCAATCAAAAGTTCTGGAGATAGTTCGGATCAAAAAAGGATTCAACAATAGTGTAGGGTGAAGGAAAACAAATAGACCGAAGGATAAATGCACTCTTAAGATTTCTTGTCTTTCTCTATAATGCATTTTGAGTACAATAGGTTTGGGGCATCATATGATTAATACTCATGTTATGTCCAATGCATTGTTTTTGTTTTGTTGCAGGTTTTAGCATGGATAGTGCGCAATCCAGAGAAAGTGGGAAACATGGTCTCAACCATATTAGGATTTATGAATACAATCTTAATGCAGTTACTGTTTTATTGTTTTTAGTTGCAGATCTGCAAATTTATTCAATCATTGTTACATCATGTAAAATGTCATTGTACCATCATGTTGTAACAACATGTAAAATTTCCGTTGTATCAGCATGTACAAATTTTCTTGTATTAGCATGCTGTATCAGCATGTACAAATTTTCTTGTAATAGCATGTAAAAAATAAAATAAAAAATTTCATTGTATCAACATGGAAAAATGTTGGTTTTATTGTGTTTATTGTTAAGCATGTTTGAAAGAACATTCATTCCTGAAATCCAAACCATCCCTATTTTTTTATCCTTGCGATCGTTTGAAGCACGGAGGAGAGCATACTTATTAAAAAAATAAAAAAAACTTAGAGAAAAAATGTTGGCTTATTCGTTAGCCCGCCTACTCTATGCTAATTGAAACTTAACAATTAGTTATGTGTAGTCAAACTTCCAATGGATCCAAGCATGCAACTATAAAAAAAATATATTCATGTGAAATTTTTCAAATGAAAGATAGAAATTTACATGAATAAACAAATTTTGTTGTTGTAACGGAAAACTAACTAAGAAATAAAATTTATCTAATCGAGTGCTTACCTGGAACCATTGTTCGATAATGCTTTCATAGGCACGTTTTTCCTCGCTCAGATCTTGATGTAAATCCTCTTCATATTCCTCAATATCTTGCTCGAATGATTGTTCATCATCAAATATGTAGGGTTATTTAGATGTTGAATCCTCATTTGTTGTTGGAGGTGTGTTTGAATCTTTAATTGTTGTCAAGATCTCCTCTTCCTGAGAAGAGGAGATCTCGACTTTCGTGAGGATCTGAGTGAGTAGTTACAAGATGACACTCATTGTTAAAACATATTGAAAAAGGGGTTCTTACAACACCCAAATCAAAAATAGAAATAAAAACTGAAAATCATACTTGTTGAAACACATACTCTCCACAGTTGCAGAAAACGCACTTGCTACAATTGAAATTCACACTTGCAAAAAATGAAATTTGCATAAATTGAAATTCACACTCTAGAGATCACATGGAGAACATGAGGAGTCTCCACTCAAGTAGATACTATTACCCCTTACCAACACATGCAGACACACTTGCAGGAAATCAAACTAAACTTCAATCCATCGCGCTTCCCCGACAACGACGCCAAAATGTTAGGCAGAAATATTGTCATTTAATTCTGTTGTAGTACTTGCCCAACTATTTAATTTGTCAATCTGAGGTTCATAGGCTTACCAAGCACAAACACTATATATGCAGGACTAAAGTAGAAGTAATCTAATCTAAATTGTTTAAATGAAACTAATATAGGAAAGAAATGAAACATGTGAAGAGTTGAATGACAAAAGACATATGTGAGCTCACACAATAGATCAATCTCAAATTATATTACAAGATTCAAATGACAAAGTACGAAATAATAACAAAGATAAGAATCAAAGAGAAGAATCCCCTTATACCAATTACAAGACTAAATTATGAATTACATCCCCAATTATGAATAACATGCTTCCTTGATGCAGCAGTATCATACGAAGCCAAAATCACGCACCTAGCCAAAGGAGCAGTTGGACGCGTAGATGGAAAAAGAGCTTGTTTTTATGAATAACATTTTGAATTTTGAACTTAAAAAGCATTAATGTAATAGTTAGGAAGAAGGCGTACTTTGGATTTATACCTAGGAGATATGAACAGATCTGGAGGGATTACTCCCATCTGTCAAACTGTAATAGGCATTTAAGTCTGCTAATGAAAGTAGGTAGATATGAAAGTTAGATTAGACAGTTTTAGAGCATAGTAGGGAAAATGAATATAGACACCCTCACCCTTGTATCATTGTAACTTTTGATTATCATTCATATTTTCATAAGATGGAGAGTTGTAGCAGAGATTTGCAGAGAAGAACCCATGTACAGGAGTATTTGAGTTAATATATGAAGCTTTGACTCAGATTTCATGGTGTTATGATGTTTACTTCTTACATATGTTGATTGGTAGGCTTACATCTATTTTATTCTGTCTATTATGCCTTTGTTGCTATTTTGTGTTGAATGTATGATTTCATGTTGAATGTATGAAGTCTGAGAGGGAAGAATGCGGGTCAATTGTTTCTCTTCCTAAGCGAGTTCCTGCAAGGAGTGTAGTGAAATGTTCGCAAGGTGTGCGTTGACGAAGTTCTGAGTTTTGTCTCATAAATCTCAAAAATATACTGTTGTTCTCATTCCAGCAGAAGTGCAGGTGAAGTATAGAAGTCGTACAAGGTGTGTGTAGGCTATTTGAAACCTTAGAATTTATCAACTAAGGTTGAAGAGTGAAAGATTGTTGTTGTTGAGAGTGCACAGAGTCGAAGAATCAAATACACAGAAGTATTTGAAATATTTCCACAAAGAGTGCATGAAGGAGTCCTTTCGAGACTTGAGGTTGTAATAGAAATCTCAGGAAGGTTAGTTCCTTTGCAGAGTTCAAAGGAATATGGGGAGTGAAATCATTGCACAAAAGTTAAGTTCAGTGGGAGGACGCCCAATCAGTTTGGCCAGAGATTCTTGAGGAAGTGAATCAAGCAGTCAGAATTCTCCGAGGATAACTCATGAAATCGAGAGAACCATAGGATCCAACGAAGCTACAAGGAGGTTAGAAGTTGGGTGAACCCATCACTTTGGTTTCAAGAATCAACGTGGACTGTTGATCGTGATTTATATGAGCAGTCAGATCATTTCGACAAATCAGGGTTTGTAAGTCCGGAGTGCAAGCCGAATCCCTTGGTCACTCGAACTTTCGAATCACAAAATGGATTATCGTGTGTGAAGACGAGGCATGGAATTTTCAGTGCTTCGAAATTTTAGAGTTCAACATTTAGGGGGTCCTGACGACAAGGAGTCGGGTCATAGTGGAGTGAAAATCTTGAAGTTGTGAGTCACGATAGGATTTTGGCACTTCGGGTGTCGGGAAGCAGAGGAGTCAATGTTTTGGGATCGAGAGTTTCAAACACTCATTACCCAGAAACCCGAAATAACGTGGGTCGTCGGATCGAATGAAGGCTTATAACCGTTGATCCCGTGGAAGGCACCATTTCAGAGTTTGGGGTTTTGAAGTGATAGAGGAACAACTATCAAAGGGTTGTTCAAGTTCTAAAAGATGGAAAGCTTGAGTAGACAGGTGGTGTGTACTCGTCACTAGGTGGAGTTAATCTTCGTTGACTGTTTCAGGTGTCGGAGGTTGGAGAACTGGGAGACTTGTATCTGGATTCGCGAAGTTGCGAAGTCCAAAACTCCGAATTGATGAAACGTTTTGTTGAAGAGCTAGCCTTTGCTAAACGCATTGGGGTTCAGTATTTCAGCAGTTTCAAAGACAAGAGGTGGAGGTTCTTTGCTCCAGAATTCTTGAAGTCGCAAAACGTGACACAACTGTGGAGGAGGATGCGGCCAAAGATTTCAGAAATTCAGTATTTCAGGTTTTGGAGGGTTTAAGATTCAAAAACTCAACAACAAGAATCGCGATATCGTGAAACCCAAAGTCCCGATTCGGTAAATGGTGCGATCATATTGTTGGTCATTAGATTTGGGTTGATGCCTTGTGTTTGACCATGCAGGCATACCTATAAGGACCTGTGGAAAACAATTTTGTGTGTGTGTGGGATTCCCTGTGGAGGAATCAAAGAGCCAATTTGACTCAGGGACAGATTTAGAACGATCCTGTGTGGATCTAGGCCTAAGGATCAGGGGTCTACACCATTTTTTGTATCAAATCTTAGAACAAGTTCTTTTCTTTCTGTAGCAGAGAGAATAGGGGAACATTTTACAGCCATGTCATCGAGAAGAAGAGATAGGCCAATGCCTGATCTAGTAAGAGAAAGAGAAATGCATGAGTTACATGCCAAAATTGATGCCATGGAGATAGCACAGAGGCACATAGTCGAAGCTGGGGATATTAGCGAGGATGAAAGTGAAAATGAAGATGGAAACGACGGAGAAGAAGTCATAGTCAAAGATGCTGCAAATGAACGCCTATTCATGGTTTTTCCTATTATAAGTGCCAGAGAAAAAATGGAGATCCCCATGTATGAGGGAAACTTATATGTTGAAGAGCTTCTAGACTGGATTAGAGCTCTAGACAAATACTTCAACTATGAGGATTTTGAGGAAGATAAGAAAGTCAAACATGTCATTACTAGACTTAAAGGGCATGCAGCACTATGGTGGGATGAACTGCAGGCTGAAAGACATTGCAAAGGAAAGAAGAAAATCAAAATATGGGATAGAATGGTTGCAAAGATGAAAGCCAAATTATACCCAGGGATTATCAAATCACTCTGTTTCGGAGGATGCAGAATTTGAGGCAGAAGCTGATGTCAGTGAAAGAATACACTGAAGAGTTATACAAGACAAACATCAGAGCAGGTCATTGGGAAAGCAATGATGAAAAAGTTGTCAGATACATGAATGGTCTATGGTATGACATCCAAGATGAGATGAGCATGATGACCATTCAAAAAGTGGAAGATGCTTATCGGATAGCTCTGAAAGCCGAAGAAAAATTGAGACAGAAGCAAGGTCAAAGAGGCTGAGGTAGAAGTCAAGCTAGAGGCAAACCAATTGCCCAAGACAAAACTCAGAAATCTAAATAAGAGGGGAAGAAACATCAACCTCAACAAGAGAGAGGAGGAAGCTCATAGAGAGGGCAGTATGCTGATAGAAATACTTTTTCTGGAGCTAGAAGAAGAGGAAGAGGAAGAGGCAGAGGCGGTGAAGTGAAATTCTTTGTCTGTGGAAAGATTAGACATAAATCCTATGAGTGTCTAGATAAGAAGAAAGATGGTGGTAAAATTCACATTGCCAAAGCTCAAGGATGGAATGTTGAGGCAGAAGATGTTGAGGGTGGAAGATCTTTGATGATGAGGAAAGTTCTCTTGAAGTCAGAGAAGGAGGTGGAGAACCCAGCCCAAAGAAACAGTCTGTTTTGTATTGCTTGCAAAACTAAGGATGGGGTATGCAAAGTCACAGTGGACAGCGGTAGCATAGACAATCTCATATTTATAGAGATCGTAGAAAAGCTGGAGCTGGAGACTGTTGCACATCCAAGCCCATATAGAGTTTCATGTCTACAAAAGGGACATCAGGTAAATATCAATAAACAATGTTTAGTTGAATTTAAAATAGGAGGATATAAAGATGAAATATTATGTGATGTCATTCCCATGGATGTTTTTCATCTATTGTTGGGTAGACCGTGGAAATGTGACAGAAACGTGATTCATGATGGGAGAAAGAACACGTACACCCTAGAGAAAAATGGTAGGACTCACAAGTTGCTTCCAATTAAAGATAAAGAGGTGAAAACAGAGATGAGAAACACTATACTTGTCATGAGTGGGAAGGAACTTCTTAATGAGGTTAAGACAAGGGAAGACACAATTTATTTTGGTCAGGAAGCCCAAAATTGTTTTGATCAGTACGAGGATAGATAATTTACCAGAAGAAATCCAGGAGTTGTTGGAACAATTTGCTGGTATAGTAGTGCACGAACTACCTCGTTCGTTGCCACCTATCATAAGTATAAACCATCATATCAACCTTATACATGGATCCAGTTTACCAAACAAAGCTATGTACAGGTTGATGCCGCAGGAAAATGAAAAAGTTAAGAGATAGTTCAAGGACTTAATGGACAGATGATTGATTAGAAAAAGATTGAGTCCATGTGATGTTCCAACAGTGCTCAACCCAAAGAAATATGGAGGCTAGAGAATGTGTACAGACTCAAGGAAGATCAATAATATTACCATCAGATACAGATTTCCATTACCAAGGATGGACGACTTAATATATTGCTTGAGTGGAGCAATTTCTTTTACAAAGATTGATTTGAAAAGTGGGTACCATTAGATTCGAATGAGAGAAGGTGATGAATGGAGGAAAACATTGAAGACAAATGAGGGGTTGTATGAATAGGTTGTCATGCCATTTGGTTTAATGAATCCACCCATTACTTTCATGAGATTGATGAACGAATTCCTGAAGGATTTCATAGGGAAATTTGTCATTGTATATCTTGATGATATATTAATTTTCAGCGAAACAAGAGCATAACACTTGAAGCATTTAGCTGTAGTAATGAGAAGATTACAACAAGAGAAATTGCTGATAAATATGAAGAAATCACCATTTATGAGGACATAACTCATTTATTAGGGTTTTGTTATCTCTACAAATGAGTTGAAGATGGATCCGAAAAAGGTAGATGCAATTAAGAATTGTCCATCGATGAAGAGTATATTTGAAGTACGAAGCTTCCATGGTTTAGCTAGCTTCTACAGGAAATTCATATGAAACTTTAGTGGAATTGGCGCACCAATGATGGATACGGTGAAGAAAAGACACAAATCTTTTCACTGGACAGAAAAAGTAGAGAAGAGTTTCAAGCTATTGAAGAAGAAGATCATGGAACAACCAATTTTGGTTTTGTCGAATTTTAGCAAGACATTCTAGGTTAGGTGTGATGCGAGTGGATTTGAAATTTGAGTGGTCTAGAGCCAAGATGACAGGATAATCACATACTTCAGTGAAAAACTGAATGAAGTGAAGATTAAGTACTCAACATATGACAAAGAATTCTCTGCACTCATACATGCACTGAAGAAATGGAGACATTATTTGGTTCCTAAAGAGTTTGTTTTGTACAACGATAATCACGCTTTGCAATTCATGACTCAACAAGAGAAGTTGAATGAAAAACATGTTAAATGGGTTGAATTCATGTAGAATTTTACTTTTGTGATTAAGCATATTTCTGGAACTGCTAACAAAGTCGTTGATGCTTTGAGCAGGAAATGTTTGCTTATGCAGGAATTCAGAGTCAAGACTTTAGGTTTTGATAACCTCAAAGAAATGTATAGGGATGACCCAGATTTTAAGGAGGCATCTAAGAATCCAGTTCTCAGGGACAGAAGCCAATGGACCGAGTATATGATCCAGGATGGGTTATTATTCCAGGGAAATCAACTATGTATTCCAAAATGCTCCATGAGGGAGAACCTGTTGAAGGAAAAACACAGTGGAGAATTGGTCGGACACTTCAATCATGATAAGACATTCTCAAAGTTGAATGGCTCATATTTTTGGCTAAGGATGAGGACAAATGTTAAGACATTTTTGGATAGATGCAGGATTTTCCAGCACACAGAAGGGAAAAGGTAGAACACAAGGTTATATCAACCATTGCCCATACCAGAAAGGCCGTGGGATGTAGTGAACATGGATTTTATATTGGGACTGCCAAGAACACAAAGAGACTATGATTCAATCTTTGTGGCAGTAGACATATTTTCAAAAATGGCACATTTCATACCATTCCAGAAAACCAGCGACACAAGTCATATTGCGAACCTATTTTTCAAGGAAGTCATCAGACTTCACGACTTTCCAAGGAGTATCATGTCTGATCAAGATACCAAGTTCATAGGGCATTTCTGGAGGACCTTATGGAAAAATATGGGGACAAGTTTGTCTTTTAGCTCAACATATCATCCTCAAATGGATGGGCAAACAAAAGTCGTCAACATAAGCTTGGGAGATTTGTTGAGGATCTTAGTGACTGAACACCACAGTCCATTCCAGAAGCACAGGGTAGTGTCCATTCCAGATTGTATATGGAATGTAGCCAAGGGGAGTTTTTGAATTGAAAGATTCAGAAAAAAATGAATTCAGGAGTGCTAGTGCAGAGGACTTTACAGAAGGAATGAAAGAGCTTCACATCCGAGTCAAGGAGCGATTGCAGAGTTCGAGTCAAGAATACAAGCAAAGAGAAAATCAACACAGGTGAGAACTTGAATTTGAAGTTGGTGATCTAATTCTTGTGCATTTGAGGAAGTAAAGGTTCCTGAGGGGAACGTATAATAAGTTGAAAATGAAAAATATTGGACCATGCAAGGTCCTAAGGAAATTTGTGGCAAACGCATATGAAATTGAATTACCCGATGGGGTCAGAATCTCACCGATATTCAATGTTGCAGATTTGTACCCTTACAAAGCTGAAGAAGTAGGAGAAAAGAAGGAACAAAAAGAAATTAAATGGAACAAACAAATGCTTGTAGCTAAAAAGCCAGAGATGGAAAGCATAATTGACAAGAGGATTAGTAAAAAAACCAAGAGAAAAGAGTATTTTGAATACTTGGTCAAATGGAAGGGACATCCAGTTGAAGATGTTAGTTGGGAAGATGAAGAAAAAATTCAAAAGCATGGACAGACTGTGCAAGAGCTCATGAATAGGAGTTCATGAAAATTTTCAAGTGAGGGAGTATGATGCAGGAGCATCATACAAAGCCAAAATCGTGCACCTAGCCAAAGGAGCAATTGGACGCACAGATGGAAAAAGAGCACGTTTTTATGAATAACATTTTCAATTTTGAACTTAAAAAGCATTAATGTAATAGTTAGGAAGAAGGCATACTCTGCATTTATACCTAGGAGATATGAACAGATTTGGAGAGATTACTCTCATCTGTCAAACTATAATAGGCATTTAAGTCTGTTAATGAAAGTAGGTAGATATGAATGTTAGATTAGACAGTTTTAGAGCATAGGAGGGGAAACGAATATAGAAACCCTCACCCTTGTATCATTTAACTTTTGATTATCATTCATATTTTCATAAGCTAGAGAGTTGTAGCAGAGAGTTGTAGAGAAGAACCCATGTATAGGAGTATTTGAGTTAATATATGAAGCTTTGACTCAGATTTCATGGTGTTATGATGTTTACTATTTACATATGTTGAATGGTATGCTTATAGCTATTTTATTCTCTATGTTATGACTTTTTTGTTATTCTATGTTGAATGTATGATTTCATGTTGAATGTATGAAGTCTGAGAGGGTAGAATGAGGTTCAATTGTTTCTCTTCTTGAGAGAGTTCCTGCAAGGAGTGCAGTGAAATGTCTGCAAGGTGTGCATTGATGAAGGTCTGAGTTTTATCTCAGAAAGATCAGGAAGGATACCATTGTTCTCATTCCTGCAGAAGTGCAGGTGAAGTACAAAAGCCATGCAAGGTGTGCGCAAGCTAGTTGAAGCCTTAGAATTCATCAACTAAGGTTGAAGAGTGAAAGACTGTTGTTTCCGAGAGTGCACAGAGTCGAAGAATCAAATACACAGATGTATTTGAAATATTGTCGCAAAGAGTGCGTGCAAGAGTCCTTTTGAGACTTGAGGTTGTAATAGAAAGCTTAGGAGGGTGAGTAACTTTGCAGAGTTCAAAGGAAAATGGGGAGCAAAATCATCGCGCAGAAGTTAAGTTCGGTGGAAGGACACCAAGTCAGTTTGGCTAGAGATTCTTGAGGAAGTGAATCAGGTAGTCAGAATTCTCTAAGGAGAACTCGCGAAATCGCGAGGACCATAGGATCCAACGAAGCTGCAAGGAGGTTAGAAGTTGGTTGAACCCATGACTTTGGTTTCAAGAATCAACGTGGACCGTTGATCATGATCTGTCTGAGCCATCATATCATTTCATCAAATCGGGGTTTGTAAATCCAGAGTGTAAGCCAAATCCCTTGGCCACTCAAACTTCCGAATCACAAAAGGGATTATCATGTGTGAAGACAAGGCGTAGAATTTCCGGCGCTTCAAAATTTTGGAGTTTAGCATTTTGGGAGTCCTGATGACAAGGAGTTGGGGCATAGTGGAGCAAAAATCCCAAATTCATGAGTCACAACAAAATTTTGGTGTGGAATTTCAGGATCGAGGAGGCAACATTTTGGGAAGTAGAGGAGGCAGCATTTTGGGATCGAGAGTTTCGAACTCCCGGTACCTGGAAACCAAAAATAACATGGGTCATTGGATTGAACAAGGGATTATAACTGTTGATCCCATGGAAGGTACCATTTTAGAGTTCGAGGTTTTGAAGTGATAGAAGAATGGATGTCGAAGGGTTGTTCAAGTTCCAAAAGCTGGAAAGCTTGAGTGGACAGGTGGTGTGTACTCATCGTCAGGCAGAGTCAATCTTCATTGACTGTTTCAGGTGTTGGAGGTTGGATAACTAGGAGACTTGTATCCGGACTTGTGAAGTCACGAATTTTGAAACTCCGAATCGACAAAAAGTTTCGTTCAGGATCTAGCCTTTGCTAAATGCATCGGGGTTCGACATTTTGGTAGTTTTGAAGACGAGAGGTTGGGGTTCTTTGCTCCAAAATTCCCTAAGTCGCGAAACATGACACAACTGTGGAGGAGGACACGGCCAAAGATTTCAGAAATTTGGTATTTTGAGTTTTGGAGGGTTGAAGATTCAGAAACTCAATAACAGGAATCGTGATATCATGAAACCCAAAGTCTCAATTTGGTAAAGGGCACGATCATATTATTGGTCAGTAGATTTGGGTTGATGCCTTGTGTTTGATCATGTGGGCATACCTATAAGGACCTGTGGAAAACAATGTTGTGTGTGTGTGTGTGTGTGATTCCTTGTGGAGGAATCGAAGAGCCAATTTAACTCAGGGGCAGATTTAGAACGATCTAGCGTGGAACTCAGCCTGAGGGTCGGGGGTCTGCACCATTCCTCATGAAGAAAGAACACTCTCTTATATACATGAGTGTAATAATTACAGATCCACTATTCTCTCAACTTATTCCTTCAAATCCTCCACTCATATCTTGGATAATATATCCTATCAAAATCTCCATGATATTCTCCTTTGAATATGCTTGAATGATTGTCCCAAATATTCTTCAAATATTCAAAGCTTGAAGATGAGATTTGAATTTGAGGCTAGGTGGTAATATCTGACTTTGTTGAAATCTTCACATATGCCTGCACACATAATCAAACTCATCCAACCTTGATATATAATGAAAATATGTTATTTTTGTAATATTTAATCACAAATTCACTTATAATACTGAAATGAATACAATGGAAAATAATAAGGAGAAACCCCACATATATTTATGAAAATTGTATGATGGAAGGTTAATGGGATGATGAAATGTAAGGTATAATGAAGGGAAAGGTGGATGAAAATAGGACATTTCTGAGGCCGCACATCAAGTATCTCATCGATAAATACATCTATGAAATCATGCAAAATGGTAAAACGCTCCAAGATGAGTCTATTTTCTTTTTCTAACAGGTTTGTTACTTGGATGGCATAAATTTGACAACCCTTTTTCATACATTTCTTGAATTGCATTGTTGAAATTTGTCTAACTGATACTAGTTTTTGTATACCTTGAACTGTCTTAATGGTGTAATTTTCGTCTTTATACTTAAGTGATTTTCCATAACAATATAACACTGCATTATTCCTTTCTAACCAATCCATTCCAATAATTGCATCATAAGATACTAGCGGTAGAATGTTCAGATTTGTCTCTATGTTTTGACTGCCTAAACTAAACTCATAATTAGAAATAAAATCAACAACTTTTCTTTTTGTTCCTCTTACTAGTTGTACCAGCCAAGACTTTGCATTTCTTATTTTCTTAAGTTTATTTGACTCTACTATAGAGGGAGTGATATAAATTAATGTATCTCCAGGGTCTATTAAGACAAACATTCGAGTGTTATTGATTTTACCTTCAATTTCCACCACAAAGGACTGGTGGTCAGGTTGTCGGTCATTCACGGATGCATTTATCCAATGCACTTTTCTACCCACATATCCCTCCATAGATGCTTCCTGCAAATTGTGAACAACAGATCTAGTTGTTGAGATCAAACATGGACAGTTCCTCCTTAGATAAGGTTCTCCACATTCCCAACACTTCAATGGTTCGCGGGGGCTGTCCCCAAACTTCTTGATTCCCAAATTTACCAGTTTACCACCTCATTGAGTGTTTGGGTTGTTGGAGTGAAAGCATTTCCTTGAAATTATTTTTGCTACATTTCGATAAGGAGTTGGCTGGTATTCATTTTTTTGTGTGTTCATTTGGACCTATTTCTTGTCTTTCCAAGCCTTGGGAAATTCCGACCATTGTTTGTATTGGTCATAACACATTTGAGCTTTCTTGAACACTTCACTTAAGGACTTGGGATTATCAAAGTCAATTATGTTCTTGTAGGATTGTGGTAAACAACTTAGGAATCGTTTGATTTTCACTCTATCCTCTCGGATATAAGGTACAAACCTTAGTAATTCCCGGAATTTGTTTATCAGATCTTCCATGGCCATTTGACCAAGTCGTAACTCATAAAATTCTTTCATTTTTCTTTCATAATAACTTTCAGATAGGTATTGTTTCCTAAATTATTTCGTAAAGTCTGACCATTCCATCTGTTTCTCCTTTAGGCCCTTGGCCGATTTAAGGTCTTTCCACCAAATGTTGGATTTTCCTTTTAGATTATAGATGGCCATCCTAACTTTCATATTGTTGGAATAGTTGTATATCTGGAAATATTTCTTGATGTCTAGTAACCTTGCTTCATCTTCCTCCCCTATTCTGGATTCCCCATCAAAGGTAGCTGGTTTGATATTCTTGAATCCTTCTTCAAGGTGATCTACCTGTTTTGTTTTTCTATCTGTTTTTGTTTTATCTTCGATTGAAGGTGTACCTTCAGATGAGCTATCCCTTCTTTTTATTTCAGGACCAAAATTCTTGGAGGCCCTTTTACTGAACTCTTCTTCCTAGTTATCGTCTTTTGGGGTTTTCTTTGTCACTATACTTCGCAACAAGACTTCATTTATTCCTTTTGTTCTTGTTGTGCCTTCTTCAGTTTCTCATTGTCTTCTTTCAAAACCTATAGGCCAAAAATGAGATTCCTCATTATTTCCAAAACTTTGGTAGGTGAGCTTCAGTCATTATTTTTTCTTGGATATTCAGGAGGTCTTTGTTCAGTATTCCCATCAAATATGATTTATGCATCATCCTAGGCTTCCATAATTAACACAAAATAGAAAAGGGTTTTCTATTTGTAATAGTAAAGGTTTATTAGTTTTACATAAACATAAATATGTGCTAAGTAATCAATTTCCTCAGGAACATTAATCTCAAATTAAATTGATAGACTCGTAGTTAGGGGAAAGATGGCAGTTCTTCTCTATTGTTAAACTCTGATAAGTTTCTTATATTATGATTATCCATGTTGACATTTCTATCCAGTCCAACACATAAGGAACAAAGTTCCTAATAAATAACATTCTGTTACTCTAACATTCTCATCAGTCCTAAAATTATCCAATCATTCATATATCTATTTATATATTATATTGAACTTAGACTATGGAGAACTTAGGATTTACGATCCTAAATTCTTCCCTAAGAAAAATACCTCTTATACTTATGTTCAAGGGAAGTCTCATTAGTCTTTCAAAAACAAGGCTTGTAAATGATGCACAACACAAGCGGGGTCGGGATACACACCTTAGTAGCAAGTTGTAGGCTTAACACAAAATATTGGCATTGTTCTTTATGGTCAAATTTCCTGAACGAAGTCCCATGTAGTTAAAATTTGGCTAAAGATCTTCAAGTCACCATTTACATAAAGGATTTGTAATGATAAGAATCCATCTGAACAAATTCGTTTAACCTAACTAAACTGTGTGATATCTCAACTGAATGATGGCTCTCTTTGAACGATATACTAACTAGACTCACCGTAGTTATAGCTCACATTTTCTAGTTCATCGTGTCATGAAGGAACCCTCTTTACTTTGTACGTCTTTAATGTGAGGGTAAGGTTCTCGACATGTGTGAATTTAAAACTCTGATTCAACCATTAATGAAATCATGTGTGAGTGCGAAAAATGATGGTTTCACTTCACCCCTTGACCAATAGGCTCACGCCAACTTTTGCCCCATCACATGGCCAGAACCTTCCATTGTCCTAGCAACCTTTACTCTACGTAGAAAGGACTCTCTTAGGTTTAGATGGAATTCATTCGACATTCGCATAGTTTTTCCAAAAACACTTCTGCATTTTCCTTCACAAGGGAAGATTGAATGTTCATAGGCTTCACCAGGTGGAAACCAGGCATCCCTACCCATCCTCTCTGGTAATTTTGCAACACTCCTGTAAATTTACAAGTTGAAAGAGTACTCGGCTTTCATTATAGTGGAAGAACTATTATACTAGAGCTTTGGTTATGATTTTCTTTTGAAAATTAGTTTCTGTGGTTAGTTATTTATCTTGTAACCCCAATTACACATGTTACTGGGAATTTCCTTCACTGATAAAATGATTTCAAACCCTTTCGAGACCTTTTTGGTACCCTCTCCTTTACTCTAGTACCTACATTCTAGCACAGTCAATTTAGCGGGCTACAAGTTTGTTCTTCTCTAATGGTTTCAGAGTATCCCTCAATTCATCTTATGGATTTACCTTCTCTAATGCTACTGCTATCTAGTTTTCGAATCCCTATAAGTCCTCATGGAAGTATTAATCTCTGAATAAACCCTAATAGGGTAGAAACCCTGTTGAGGAACATGTCTTCGAGTTTTTTACTTCGGTGAATCCTGACAGGCCACCCGCTAGCTTGAAATGTTCAAAAGGGCTTTCTGTAACTTTTGTTCAGTAAGTAATGTAGAGGGGTTACCCTGTGTCCCAAACGATTCGTAAATGAAAAATACTTTGTAACAAGAAATATATGAATATAGGGAAACTTCTCATTATATACTGTTATTATCGTTTTGAGGGTGGAAATCACCATTCGAGAAAGGTATTCGGAATAAGTATTTTTCTAAGTGAAGTTTGTGTAAGGTGATGAAATACATTTCGGCGATATGTTAATTGAATACTATAGTTTTTGGCACTTATATTTTTCGACAAAATGTCTGACTACTATCCTAACTCGGTTCCTGAATTTGGTTTGGAGTATATAATGTGTCTCATCTTGTGCTTCTTGATTATTTAAACCTTAGCAGTCTTTCTTTTCTTTTATTTCGAGTAAGTAAGTTTTAAGAACTATGCACAATGAGACCTAATGATGGGGCCTCTGATTTTTGTGAGGTACCCATCAAATTGACATTGGCCTCCTACTTCCATCAAGTTCGAGGGTGACTTTGTCAGTTATGCCATGAGAGACGGCCTATGCTAAGGCCCAAGTTAAGTACAATCCTGATTCTTCTATAATTGTTTTATTATAGACACTTTACCTCGGTGATTCAATTATGTTTACTTTGTATAAGAAAATTTATTCTCCATTGACAAATACTAATGAAATTTACTTGTTTCCTTGCATGGTTGAAGCCTCTGAACCCTCGACTTTTGGGCATCCTTTTGTGGGAAAGGTACTCGAGTACCTTTTAAAATCCTTAGGACTTATCATCCCAGATGCTAATATCGAAGATTCTCAGTCTGAATACCGTAATGTATATAGTTCAAAGCTCAGTTCCTATTTATAAAAGGTATCAATTGTTGTAACAATATTTAATATGGAATATTATAACACAGTGGCTGCGTAGGTCAGACATACCCTAACTATGGGTTCTCGATTTGGGCTGTATTTTAATGTTAATATACAAGACTCTTCTCTTATATATCGTATAATGAAAGAAAGGAAATACATAATGATTAAATTTTTGACTTTGTCGATATGCTAGTTATTTAATCCTATTAGATTATTTATGGAAATAAAGAGCATATTAACCTTATGTTTTCGGAAAGTATATTCCTTATTTTTAGTTACTCCTACATTATTGTAAATTTATTCAAGCAACTTCATTGTGGCCAAGTAGAGTCTGTTTGTAATGAACCTCAAAATTTGTCATAAAAAAAAATAAAAATCTACGGGACATTAATCTTTGATTTTCATTTAATAATTTCGTAGATCAGATGAAGACATATTATTTCCTTATTTCCTATCCTAAATCTCTGTGAGGTGATTTACATGCCACACGAAGACACTACCACACCAGTCTAACTTACTTTAAGTAGCACAGGTTCGATCCTTCCCTTCATACTCAAACCACACCCATTTATATGTATAAATAAAAAAAAAGGTAGTATGCTAGGGTTAGGATTTCTAGCTCCTTTCTCTCCCTTAGTCAAGGGTTCCCATGTTGGCGTGCGAGACTAATTAATTTTCCTTAGGGAAAAAATCATACAAAAGATATAAGGGGAAGGCGTTGGTACTATGTCCCTTACCCTCGCTTGACTTGATCTTAACTAAACATTATATCGACGAAGTCCAATGAACGATGGTTTAACTAAAGTGAATGGTTAGTATGGCATATTCCAACTCACCATATTGTGAAAGAAACTGAAAATGACTTCGTAAATTTCATGATGTGGAAGAGATGGTCTTCTGTCAGGCGAAATTAAGACTTTGCATTACCATTAAATGATAGTCCTGTATTATACGAATTATGATGTTCTCAATTGGCTTTCATCTAGCCGAGATGTGGCAACTCTTGTCTTATCACATGGTCCAGCTATCCCTCGTACTCTTAGCATTTACAGTGTCTATTTACGGTTTGTCAAGGGTTTAATGTGTTTACTCTTTCATTGTGGAATCCCCTCGAAAATATATGTGTAATGTCTCTCAGATGTAGGCTGTCGCTAAAGGGTTAACAAGAACCGTAGGTTGTTATCACCATCTACCCTTCCTGGTAAGCACTCATTTTCTATACTTCTGGTTGTTAAGGTAACTCGACGCTTTTTTATAGTGAAATAACCCTCGTACACAGATTCCTCATTTATTCTTACATTGAGTCTCCCATTAAAGTTGTTGTGTATAACTGTCAGGAGTTAAATCCTATTTTCTAGGCGAGTAGAGTCTTTCTATGGGATTAATTTCCTTCCTCTAGGGAGGTACTGGCACCCTGTTCCCTTACCCCGATTTTAAAGACCATACCCTACTAACAAAATAACTCCTAAGGTTTGTACTCTATAATCCTGATATCCTCTACGGTCTCTCTATAGAAATAGGTTGAGGCTTGTTGTTAAGTTTTATTGAAATCCTTGTGTTCTTTATGTTTCCTTCTATCATTATCGTGGTCTAGGAATGTCTCTTACATTATATATAGCCTGGTTCAACAATGGTTCCACTCCAATTTTTATTCTATACCGTACTTATCGACCTTCTTGTGTCGCATTTTGTA
>ML777911.1:392267-411574 GCA_009831015.1 Picea engelmannii | reverse complement strand
TATTAGTTCTCGTGAATGTTATTGTTTGCTAATGATGGGCCCCTTTGGCTATGAGAGTACCTATCAGGTAGACCTTGTCTCCTTCCACTCTTTTCAGGTTCATGGGAGACATCCAGATATGCATGCAGTGAAAAGGTTCGCCTACCCTATGTCCTGAGTTAAGTATTATTCTAGGCTGAACTCTTTTGATTGCCTTCGTTATATTAAAGTTTATCATTTGACTTGAATATATAATTTGTAATGAGTACTAAAGTAGACCTTTAATATCTTTGCATGGTTTTGACCACGTACAAGTATGGGTGTTGACTTTCATCAAAGGGAAAAAGGTATTCGAGTTCCCTTATAAATTCTTTGGGGTCTAGCGCTTTGAAGGATTCAACTTTAGTTCAGATTTAAAGTATTTTGGGAGTTACGTCTAATTTCTTGTAATGGTCAGAAAATGAAAATAGAGGATTCCCAAGTATTATGTGTTTCCTGGGAGGTTTTCCATGTGTAATAACTCCTTTGGAGATTACTTTACAGGCCCTCTCCTTACCTCATTAAATAAAGGAAGGACTGTTGGATAAACTTTTTTATTCTCCATTCTGTTTTTCTCATGTACACAAAAAAGATTGATTATCTGGGTTGTTGTCCGAACTTGCATATCTAGTTTCAGAATTTATATCTTCTTCATTGTCGATTTTGATTTAGCAAGAACAAGATTGGAGGTCCGGTTTTACTTAATATATGTTTACTATACTCCTTCGTTTACAGGTTGTAAGGATATGATCGTGTGCGGATGACTACATCTTTTAAATTTCATTTATACTGTAGGTAGACCCACATTGGATTGTAATACAAATAGTTGAGAGGTTTTCAGATTCTATATTCAGTATTTCGATCATATAGATGCAATTACCTATCCAATGGAACAAATTTATTACTTTAAACAAGATAGGAACAGGTCTATATATGAATATGTATTTTCTTTGTATGACTGGGCAGTTCCATTGATGTTAGGTTTGCACCTGTACATTTAAAGGTTTCTAGAATTATGTTTAGTATTTCATAGTTAAATACTATTTAGATATGAATGTATCTATGTATGTAATCTCATGCCTTAGTAGATATTTTTAATGACTCCGAAATATTTAACTAGTTATGGTTGTATAATTACAGATCGACAGTTTTATTGGGAGTATCAATTTAAATATGGCAGGATCAAAACTAGATATAAGTATGCCTATCTAATCACCTTCCTTCAAATGAGAAAAAGTCTCCTGATTAGATTATCTACACACACAACTATCTTCCATATAGCCACATGATCTATCGTGTATTTCCATACCAGTAGGGTTCCGTTACAATTTGTGGTGTTGGTCTGTACAGGTTGGAGACAATACAGGTCTTGAATAAATTGTCTACATATAATCTTAGACTAATTTGACACTTCCAAAATTCACATTTTGTTTCCTCTTGATTAATTCATACAATCTAACTTTTCCCTTGCTCCGATTTACACAATACACAGTGGTTTTTACTACACAGTTTGCTATTTATATTTTTTGCCTACCACAGATGGATTACATAAGCGTTTTATCAGTCTTTCATATAATAATAAAAATAATATTATTCCGATAACAAAAAGCTTGCTAGGATACTATAGATGTAGTTTTAACCAACATAATTATTTCCACAAGTAACCTACAACAACTCTTTAATTCCATATAATACCTATGACTACAAGAAATCCATTAGAACAATAACACATACAATCATTTCAATGGCACAAATTCGGTAAGGAAATTATAGAGTACATATCTAAACTGGTTGTTGGAAACAAAGGGAACAACCACGTTCCTCCCAACCTTAGAATAGGGCAGCCAAAACACTTGCCTGGTTCACCCCCTAGCCTAACCATGAATCCATGAGGGAGAACTTGAAATATCCCCTCCCTCAATGTTCCTCTATCTCTGTAGTCCTCTCCTTACATCACACTCAATATTCAGTGTTCATAACAACAAGTATACAATAGTTTTCTTTCTCGCATACTAGGCAGCATCCTGCCTCCTCACATATGCTCTTTATCCAAAATATTTTTTCCCAGGTCTTTCAGCCCTTCCTTGGGAATTGTCGCATCTCCCTAAATCCCTTATTTCCATGGGTTTCCAATGGAAAAATCCCTGATTTTCCACTTGTAACAATCAACCCAGAGGTAGTTCCAACATGTTCCCAACTCATGGAGCCATGGTCAGGTAAATTTAACATGGTTGTTCCATTTGTCCTCCTTCAATAATTAAAGCAATATTATGTTTACATACATGTGTCATAGTCAAATAGACTGTTGGTTCAAATCAGGTCTCTTCCCAATAGTCATAATAATTAATTACAATTTGTTAAATTCAAAATTCAGAATTGCCATAAATGGCAAAAAAATTCTACATTCGAATTTACTAAAAACAGAGTAATTTTCTAACAAATTTTGAATTTTAAAAATACTTTATTTTTGGGGATGTCACATCCTTTCCCCCTTCAATAAAACATTGTCCTCAGTGTTCATTCCTTTCCTGGAACAGGATTGGATTATATTTCTGGAAATCTCCCTCCAACTCCCAAGTGGCCTCCTCAAGACTAAAGTGCTTCCATTGCACTTTTACCTGAGCGACAACTCTGTTCCGAAGTGCTATTTCTCTTCAGTCCAGAATGCACAGGGGTTCCACCTAGAACTTGCTTTCTGGTTCCACCTACACCAAGTTCCAATCAATCATATGAGTAGGGTGATGGACATAATTTTCAACAAGGAAACATGAAATACATTATGAATTCTTAAATTAGCTGGCAGTGCAAGTTGGTAAGCTACGGGTCCAATTCGAGTTAATATCTTGAAGGGCCCACAAACCTTAGGTGCCAACTTAGCACAGTTCTCGAGTTTTAGTGAACTCTTTGGGCCTTTGAACTTTAAGTAAACATGATCTCCCACTTGAAATTCCAAGTGTCTTCTTTTCTGGTCTACATAACTTTTATGTCTATCCTGTGCCTCTTTTAAGTTCTGTTGCACCCTTCTTACCATACTTTCCATTTCTTGGAGCATTTTTGGTCCAACCATAAGTCAGTCAACTGGATTGTCCCAAATAATTGGTTTTGAACACTTTCTGTTGTATATTACCTCGAAGGGGCTTAATTTAGCTGAAGTTTGGTACCCATTGTTATATGCGAACTCTACCAAATGCAGGTAATCTTCCCACTTACCCGGTTTTGTTCTTACGTGCATGCAGAGCATATCTTCTACGATCTAACTTGTTCGTTCAGTCTGTCCATCCATTTGTGGATGGTAACTCGTGATGAAATTCAAATTAGTATCTATCCCTGCAAACAATTCTTTCTAAAAAGTGGACAGAAATTTTATGTCTCTATCTGAGATCACCATTTTAGGAACACCATGTAGTCTAAAAATTTCTTTCATAAATATTTCAGCGATATTTATAGCTTTAAAAGTAGATTTCATAGAAATAAAGTGTGTGGAATTACCGAGTTTATCGATTACCACCATAATAGAATCATTTGGTTTCTAAGTTTTAGGCAAACCTGTTATAAAGTCCGGCAATATGGTCTCCCATTTCCATTCTGTCACTAGTAATGGTTGTAATAGGCCGACTGGATGTTGGTGTTTTTCCTTAACCTACTAATAATCTTGGCACCTAGTCAAGTATTCTGTTGTTTCACCCTTAATACTAGGCCAGTAAAATACTTTTCTAAGTGTTGTTATTGTTTTCTGGTATCCTGGATGGCCAGAAAAAGACTTCTTATACACTTCTTCCAAGACTGTTAACTTTAACTCTGTTGAATCTGGTATGTAAAGTCTATTTTTAAACCGTAATAGTCCCTTCTTATCTATACTAGGATCTAGTTTACCTGAGTTTACGATACTGTTTTGTAATTCTGGCATTACCTTAGTGTAATTTTCATCATTAATGCCTCTTGTCCTTATTCTTTTCTATAGATCTCTCGCTCCCCTTCTGATATTTATCTCAAATAACCCATGGACAACTTTTTCTTAAAGCATTTGCTACCTTATTTTCCTTGCCCTTGATATGTCTGACTTCGAGGTCGAATTCGCTCACAAAGGCTAGCCACCTTGCTTTCCTTGCATTAAGATCTGGTTGGATAAATAGATATTTCACATCGCTATTATCCATCAATAGTAAAAAAATTATTCCCATTATGTAGTGTCGCCACATTTTTAAGCCGTGTATCACTGCTCCCAATTCTAAGTCATGAGTGACATAATTTCTCTCATGTTCTTTTAATTTTCGGGACTCATAACAAATCACATGTCCTTCCTGAGTTAGGACACCACCTAGTCCTTCTTTACTCACATCAACACATACGATAAAGTCTTTATCTGGTTCTGCTACCTTAAATATGGGTGCAATTGTCAATAATTCCTTCAGCTTGTTAAAACTGTCTTGACACTTCTATGACTAGTTAAACTTGGTCCCTTTCTCTTGTAGAGACGTGATAGGGTAGGATATACTTGAAAACCCCTCTATAAATCTGCGATAATATACGGTGATTCCCATGAATGAAGAAATATTTGCTACATCTTTTGGTACTGACCATTCCATGATGGATTTTATTTTCTTAGGGTCAACGACAATGCCTTCTACTGAAATTACATGTCCCAGATATTGTATTTTCTTTTGATAAAATTCACACTTATCAAATTTGGCGTACAGTTTGTGTTTCCTCAATGTTTGTAGAACTATTATTAAGTTTTCTTCATGTTCTTCCTCTATTTTAGAGTACACTAAAATATCGTCGATAAATACTAGTACGAACTTGTCTATGTATTGACTGAAAATACTGTTCATCAAGCACATAAACATGGCTGGTGCGTTAGTGAGTCCGAAAGTTATGACTATGAATTAGTAGTGTCCATATCTTGTCTGAAAATATGTTTTTCTTATATCCTCATCCTTTATCCTAACTTGATGATAATCGGATCGTAAATCCAATTTCGAAACCATTTTGACCCCACCTACTTGATCAAACAGGTCATTTATCCTTGGTAAGGGATACATGTTGTTGATAGTCATTTTATTCAATTGTCTACAATCGATACAACGCCTTATAGTACCATATTTATTTTTCACAAAGAGGACTAGTTCCCCCCATGGTGAAACACTCGGTCTTATATACTCTTTGTCCAACAATTCTTGTAATTTTATTTTTAATTGTGTCAATTCTAGTAAACTCATTCAGTAACGTGATTTAAAGATAGGGGATGAACCAGGTAGCAGGTCTATGGAGAAATCTATTTCCCTTCTAGGAGGAAATTCAGGTATCTCATCAACAAACATGTCTCTAAATTCACGTAGGACAACAAAAGCTTTGGATTATCTTCTTTTTCTAACAGATTCATTACTTGGATGGCGTAAACTTGAAAACCCTTTCTTATGCATTTCTTGAATTTCATTACTGAGACTTTTCTAACTGATACTGGTTTTGGTATACCTCGGGTTGTTCTGGTAGTGTCATAACCATCTTTATAATTAAGTATCTTTGTATAACAATGTAGAACTGCCTTGTGTTTTTCCAACCAATCCATTCTGATCATCACATCATAAGATCCTAGTGGCAGAATGTTCAAATTTGTTTTTATGTTTTTACCATCTAAACTGAATTCGAAATCAGAAATGAAATCAACCATTTTCCTTTTTGTCCGTATTTCTAATTGTACCAGCCATGATTTGGCGTGTTTTATCCTCTTAAGTTTATTGGACTCTACTACACCTGTAGTGATATAACTTAACGTGGCTCCAAGATCAATTAAAACAAAAATTTGTGTATTATGGATTTTACCTTCGATTTCCACCACCGTGGATTGGTGGTCTGCTTGTCAACCATCTATGGATGCATTTATTTGATGCACGCTTTTGCCCACATCACCCACCATCAAGGCTTCCTGCAAATTGTGTACAGTAGTTTTGTTTATTGAATTTAGACGTGGACAGTTCCTCCTTACATGAGGATCTCCACATTCCCATCACTTTAATGGTTCCCGGGGTCTGTCCCCAAAATTTTTAGTTCCCATATTTACCTGTTTACCATTTCCTTGGTCACTTGTGTTATTGAAGTGAAAATCCTTTTTAGGAAAACTTTTTGTTGCATTCTGATAAGGAGCTGGCTGGAATCCCTTCTTTCGTTGGTTCATTCGGTCTTGTTTCTTATCCTTTCAAGCTTTGGGAAACTCTATCTGATGTTTGTACTGGTCGTAGCACATTCATGCTTTCCTAAATACTTCACTCAAGCACTTGGTGTTATAAAACTCAATTCTATCCTTGGAAGACTGTGGTAAACAACTTAGGAATGGATGAATTTTTACCTTGTCCTCTTGGATGTAAGGTACAAACCTTAGTAATTCCAGGAATTTGTTTATAAGATCCTCCATTGTCATCTGACCAAGTCATAACTCATAAAATTCTTTCATCTTCCTTTCATAGTAGCTTTCAGATAGGTACTGATTCTTGAAATATTTCTTGAAGTTGGACCATTCCATCTATTTTATTTTAAGCCCTTTGCCAACATCAGGTCTTGCCACCAGATGTTGGGCTTTCCTTTCAGGTTGTAAATGGCCATTCTGACTTTCATATTGCTGGAATAGTTGTATATTTGGAAGTATTTTTTGATATCTAATAATCAGGCCTCAACTTCTTCACCTATTCTGGATTCCCCGTCAAATGTAGCTGGTTTAATATTCTTAAATTCTCCTTCAATATGGTCTACTTGTTTTATTTTCCTTTCTGTTTTAGTTTTGTTTTCAGCTAAAGGTGTACCTTCAGATGAACTGTCCCCTTTTTCTACTTCTGGCCCAAAATTCTTTGAGGCCCTTTTACTGACCTCCTCTTCATTATTATTGTCCTTTAGGATTTTCTTTGTCACTATATTGTGCAACATGACTTCATTTATTTCATGTTGTTCTTGCTGTGCTTTCTTCAGTTTTTCATTATCGGCTTTGAAAACCTACAGTTCGACAATGAGATTCCTCATTGTTTCTAGAAATTTGGTAGGTGAGATTCCATCAGTATTCTGTCTCCAATTTTTAGGTTACCCTTGTTCTAGATTCCCATCAAGACTGATTTCTGCATCATCCTGCACTACCATGATTAATACAACACAAAAAGGTTTTCTGTTTGTAACAGTAAAATTTTGTTAGTTTTGCATAAATCAAAATATATGCTAAGTAGGTAATGTGGTCCTGTTCAGGTCCATTTTTGCAACCTTTGCTCTGCTACCATATGTAATCAACCTCAAAATTTGTCATATATATATATATATATATATATATATATATATATTGTAAGGGACATCAATCTCTAATTTTCATTGAATAATTTCGTAGATTAGATAAAGACAACTTATTTCCTTATTTCCTACCCTAAATCTTTCTAAGGTAATTTATGTGCCACGCAAAGACACTACCACACTAGTCTAACTTACTTTAAGTAGCACAGGTTTTATCCTTCCCTTCATACTCAAACCACACCCATTTATATGTATAAATAAAAAAATAGGTAGTATGCTAGGCTTAGGATTTCTAGCCCCTTTCTCTCCCTTAGTTGAGGGTTCCCATATTGTCCTTAGGGGAAAATTCATACAATAGATATAAGGGAAAGGATTCGGGACTATGTCCCTTACCCTCGCTTGACTTGATCTTAACTAATCAATATATCGACAAAGTCCAATGAACGATGGTTTAACTAAAGTGAACGGTTAGAATGGTGTATTACAACTCACCATATTGTGAAAGGGACTGAAAACGACTTCGTAAATTTCATGATGTGGAAGAGATGGTCTTCTGCTAGGACAAATTAAGACTTTGCATTACCATTAAATGAGAGTCCTGTATTATACGAATTATGATGTCCTCACCTAGTTTTCATCCAACCGAGATGCACCAACTTTGGTCTTATCACATGGTCCAACTATCCCTCGTACACTTATCATTTATAGCGTGTATTTAGGGTTCATAAAGGGTTTAATGTGTTTACTCTTTCATTGTGGAATCCCATCAAAAAGCTCTGTGTAATGTCTCTCAAATGCAGGCTGTCACAAAAGGGTTAACAAGAACCGGAGGCCATTATCGCCATCTACCCTTCCTTGTAAGCACTCGTTTTCTATACTTATGGTTGTTAAGGTGACCCAACTCTCTGTTATAGTGAAATAACCCTCATACACATATTCCCTGTTTATTTTTACTTTGAGTCTCCCAATAAATTTGTTATGTATAACTGTCATGAGTTAAATCCTGTTTTCTGGGCGACTAGATTCTTTCTATGGGATTAATTTCTATCTTATGGGGAGGTACTAGCACCCTATTCACTTAAGCCAATTCTAGAGACCATACCCTTCTAACAAAATAACTCCTAAGGTTTGTACTTTGTAACCCCAATATCCTTTACGGTCTCTCTATAGAAGTAGGTCGAGGCCTTTTGTTAAGTTTTATTGAACTCCTTCCATTATTTATGTTTCCTTCTATCATTATCATGGTCTGGGAATGTCTCTTACATTATCTGTACCTGGTTCAACAATGGTTCCACTCGATCTTTTATTCTATACCGTACTTCTCGACCTTCTTGTGTCGCATTTTGTATTCAATTATATGTTAAATGTTAGCATGATTAGTTTGTTCATTGCCAGTATATATATATATATATATATATATATATATATATCAGTTCTCGTGAATGGTATCATTCTTTAATGATGGGCCCCTTTGGCTGCAAGGCTACCCATTAAGTGGACCTTGTCTCCTTCCACTCTTTTCGGGTTCGCAGGAGACATCTAGATATCCATGCAGAGAAAAGTTTGGCTTGCCCTATGGCCTGAGTTAAGTATTATTCTAGGTTGAAGTATTTTGATTACCTTTGTTCTATTGAAGTTTATCGTTCAACTTGAATATGTAATTTGTAATGAGTACTAAAGTAAACCTTTAACCTCCTTGCAGGGTTTCAACCGTGTAGAAGTATGGGTGATGGCTTTCATTAAGGAAAACAAGGTATTTGAGTTCCCTTATAAACTCTTCGAGGCTCCATCAATTTGAAGGATTCAACTTTAGTTTAGATTTAAAGTAGTTTGTGAGTTACATTTGATTTCTTGTGATGGCCAGAAAATGAAAATGGAGGATTCCCAAGTATTCTATGTTTTCTGGGCCGTTTTCGATGTGTAATAACTCCTTTGGAGATTAATTTATAGTCCCTCTCCTTACCTAATTAAATAAAGGAAGGAATTTTGGATAAAAAAAATTATTCGCCATTCTATTTTTCTCCTGTACACAAAAAAGATTGGTTATCAGGGTTGTGTTGACGGGCGAAATTGACCGTCCGTCAACTGAGAGAGTGGAACCGGTCCAGGGTTGTCTAATAACCCAAGCCGTTTGGAATGAACCACCCTGACGGGTTTAACAGCTCCGTTGGCCGCTCTAAAGTCCTAAGAAAACCAAAGAGAAAACTAATCTAAACTAACTAATCTATCTAAAACAAATAAAACAAACTAAACTAACTAAAACTAAATACAAGAAACTAAACTAGCTAACAATAAATAAAAAACAAACTAATAGACTAATCTAACTAAACAAACTACTAAATAAATTAAACTAAAACTAAATACAAACTACTCTAACTATTCTATATACTAATTACTATTACACTAATTCTAATAATTAGTAGTCTAACTACTTGTTATACTACAACTTATTCACAAATATACAATATACACAACTGGCAGATTTGAATAAAACCTGTAAAACTCATGTATTTTCTGTCCTAAGACAGTCAGAGATATTTTTTGATTTTTATATTTTATGAATAAGAAATAAAACTTACTGAAATTAAATGATCTAATATACTAATTCTACATATATATCTAACTATATTCTAACAAAAATACTAACAAATAAATGACAAACTGACCTGGAAACGCTCCTAATTTGTCCTGTGTATGATGACTTCGAAGCTGGTTGGAGGAAGGAAACTCACACCGGTTAATCCATAAGTTTCTCATAAACGATAGGTTGTGCCGCTCTTTGAGTTGTTTATAGGACAAACAAGACATAAAAAATCATAACAATTATATGATTTATAAATCTCTGCAATAAGGGAAACCTGTTATGAAAAAACTTATATTTAATAATTCAACTCATGAAGAAGAGAAATCTGTCATTCACAAACTGAATTAAGCAATTGCTATGTTTTTCAAACACTTGGAAGAAATCAGATATGGATTACAGTGATTAAATTATATCATTTGCAAATGATTAAGATAGCTAAAGTAGTCATTAACCAAATACAAATTGATATACACAACATGAAACAAAATATTGATATCATGAGAAGCTAAAGCTGTAACAAAACACCAAATTCCACCTCAGTCTGTATTAAAACTCCATATCCTTGTTCTCCCATGAATGAGGATGTTCATTATTACAAAAATAATAAGTTTATATAAGTCTTTCCACAGGGTAAAACCTCCCTGTGGATAATATCAAACTGTTTACATAATCTGGGAAGATATTCCCAAAATCAACTAAACTAGGAAACTAAAATGACATCAGAATATTTCAAATATCCCCTAACTGCTCATAAAATCCATTGTAATTTCGAATTCATCTGAAATAGACCAAAAATAACAAATTAGAAAGATATTTTATTAGCAAAACAATAAAAATTTGATCCTACAGACTTAGCTACAGAATCATCTGATTCTGTAGCTAGTCTAAAATAACATACAGGATCAGAATCAAATCAAATCAAATCTTTTAAAATAATTAAAACCAATTTTATTCCAATGAATCATTTAAAACAAATCACTCAAGATTCAAATAATTTTATCTTTCAACATTAAACATAATCTAAAGCGATTCAAACGAAAACAGTGGTAAGAATACTTTGTTTTACTGTTACCATAAAATCGGGTCAAACAGTAACAAGACTGTTTCATATCCAAATGAAATCAATAATGAGTCATATCGTATGAGATACGATCTAATCCAACACAACCATTTCCCACTTGTGATAGCTATAATGATGTAGCAAAAGATTCATATCGTTCAGTCAAATGTAAAGATAGAAAGACTGTTTCGATTATGTGTAAACGAAATCATACTTAACAGCATCAACTCAACCAAATTTGTGATTGATCCTTGCATAGTCAACAGACAGGATTGTAATAGAATCAACAGAGATTATAATTATAAACTGGGCAAATAATCAAAACACATCATGACTAATTTAATTATAGAAATATATCGTGAATTCAATCTTGTTAACAAATCAAATTCAAACAACATATTCATTGCAATATGAATCCAACTGATAACATGGTGGAACTAACAACAAACCAATGCATATTAACCAGCTGGGTATAACCATTATGAATTGAATATATACACAATTTGGGTGAATGTGTATAGAATCACATTGAAAATAATCTGAATTGTATTCTTGTTGGTCAAAAAGGACATAGAACCTTAACAATCAACCATATCAAAATTATTGCCAATCATATCGTATACATTATAACCAAATCGAAATGAAATGTGGTTGTGTTCAAAATTGAAATATGAGAAACAACTCTTGTCTAGAATAGATACAAACGACTTCAATTGACAATAGAGCATCCAATTTAAGCTAAATCAAACAAATCAAATCCACACCAGGATCCAACAAATCGCTGAAAAACCAATCAAAGCTAAACTAGGAAAAAAAACTTCCATTAATCAAAACAAAACTATGTACAGAATGCATATAATGTGACAGAGCCCATCAATGCTATTAACAGAGCTATTCAAAAGGAATTCAAATTTGTTATATAAACAAGCGATATCAAAACATACCTATGTGAGGCTGCTTGAATCATGCCAACTTAGAATTCACGACCATTGTAGTTGATTCCACATTTTTAAACAAGATGGAGCCTGTCGTCCTTTGTTTTTTATCAGTGTCTTGTAACTTAGACTTTTGACAGGTAAGCAGGGCAACCTGGTCCTCCAAAGAGTGAATTCTTGACTATAGCATTGGCACATCAAGATAATATCTTTCTAACCACGAGCTATATTGATCACAGGGTGGCACTATAGGTTTTGACAAAGCAGGAGAGGGTTTGGATGAATGACCGAGGGCTTCACAAGGCAGCTCAATGCCAGGGTAGTTAGGGTCATTTTGTAGGCAGGGGGGTAGGTTTGACACAAAGTCATACGAGGGTTCGACACGCAAACCTTCCGAATAGGGGTATTCGTTAGCCAAGAAATGCTCCACTTCCGAGTCGGAGTCTTCACTCAACATGATAGGGTTAGGATTGATAGGAGGTTTTGGCTTGTTCCTCACCATCCGAGAAATTAAACGGGCATTCTTTTTGCCTTTGGCGTTTGCAGTGGGTTTGGCTTTAGGCTTCTTGCTCATAGTCTCAACGTTCTTAGTCACAGTATGGGATAGGTCGATAGGTGAGTTGGCCAAGCGTTTAGGTAACAGGATGTTTTAGGGTACCGGGGGTACATACTTGTCCTCGCTCACCATAGGTTTGTCAACCTGTGGAGGGTTCGAATCCTCAAAATCATTTCGAGCAAGGCAATCACTCCAACAATCTCCACGTAGACTCAAATGACAGACCACAATAATCTTAACCATCCCATAATGAAAAAGGCTACTATCAGCCTGGTTCCTTTTGTACTTCTCTGACATTTTAAACATGCTTCTAAGTAGATAATAGGGCATATTGAGCTGATAACCCATAAAAACCATAAGCAAACGAAGGTGGTGTAAGAAAACAAACCCGTATCGACCTTCACAGGGGATAAATTGTTTGATTATCATCAATAAATCATGCCAATGATGTTTAAGCATGGTCACGGGCAAACCTTTATCACAGGAGATAAATTCACGTGATTGGAAGAGTAGTGTCCAAGGGACCTCCTCTACTTTGCAATTCTTGGACCATCGTTGTCCAGTGGCAGGAAAACCCGTAGCAAGACTGATAAACTACTCATCAATTTGCAATTGAACATCCCCAACCTTGGCTCGACAGCCATCAAAGGTCATGGTGAATTGTCTAACAACACAGAGGTTAAAACCCTCGAATTTTTGTATAAACGGGAGCCACCCATTGTCCTCGAGGTCACTGTGAGCAGTGTCAAACATCAACAGAGCCTGGCTACCATTGGGTTCAGCTCGGATGACCGGGGCCATGGTGCGAGCACATGGTAAGAGTTTGGTTCGAATTTACCAATGCACAGGAGCAGAGTCATTTGGTCTAACAACAATGAATGATCAAAGGGGAAGCATTAATGTGCACATGTGAGGGTGGTGGAGTTATTCATCGCCATGCATAATAGTTATGGCAAAGTACAACTGTCAAATTAATCCTCTTTTCAAACAATCATAACATAGCTCAAAACCATATTATTCGGCCAACCAAAGAATCAAATGATGGGTGTTATACCAATGCGCAATTAATTATAATCTTTCAAACCATGAATATTCAATGTGTAACCAATCCAAATGTTAACCACGCGCCATTACATAAATGTTTTAATCAAAAGTTTTAAAACATTGTGGCAATCGAATTCATAAAATTGACAAGCCAAGAGATATAAAAAGATTATCATAAGGATCACATCATATATATAAAAACAAAAATAACTCATGACCCCTATGCAATTTAATGACTAGGCGAGTCCCAAAAATATAAATCTATATGCTCAATGCCTTACCAGTTTAATAAAATCAAGTTACGCAATCAATATAAGAATGTCCAAATAGGCATAGTTCGAAAATCCTTTCAGCCTCATAATGATAAACCAAAGATAAGTGCATATCAATAAAAAGATCATGACAGTTTAAATAACGATGGAGGAGTTTTCACGCTTACAGTCGTGAAAACTAAATGGAGACCAATTTGTAAGTGTCGCAAGAAATGAAAATATCGTCTATTTGAAAAATGCGACGACAATTTGAAGTTCAGAAGACATAGGTGTAGGCAGCTTATAGGACAATAGAAAAAATTGAATTGGCTACCAATAGGTTGTTGTCCTAACTTGCTTATCCAGTATCAGAATTTATATCTTCCTCATTGTCGATTTTGATTTAGAAAGGACAAGATTGGAGGTTAAGTTTTACTTAATATATGTTTGTTGTACTCCTTCTCTTACAGGTTTTAAGGATATGCCCGTGTGCGAATGACTACATCTTTTAAATTTCATTTATACTGTAGGTAGTCCCACATTGGATTGTAATACGAATATTTGAGAGGCTTTCAAATTTTGTATTCATTATTTTGATCATATAGATGCAATTACATGTCCAATGGAACAAATTTATTACTATAAACAAGATAGGAAGAAGTCTATATATGAATATGTATTTTCTTTGTATGACTGGGTAGTTACACTGACGTTAGGTTTGCACCTGTACATTTAAAGGTTTCTAGAATTATGTTTAGTATTTTATAGTTAAATACTATTTAGATTTGAATGTATCTATGTATTTAATCACATTCCTTAGTAGAGACTTTTAATGACTCCAAAATATTTAACTAGTGTTGGTTGTATAATTACAGATCGACAGTTTTATTAGGAGTATGGATTTAAATCTGGTAGGCTCGAAACTAGATATAAGTATGCCTATCTAATCACCTTCCTTCAAATGAGAAAAAGGCTCTTGATTATATTGTCTACATACACAACTATCTTCCATATAGCCACATGATCTATCATGAATTTCCATACCAGTAGGGTTCCGTTCCAATTCAGGGTGTTGGTCTATACATCCTGGAGACAATACATGTCTTGAATACATTGTCTACATATAATATTAAACTAATTCGATACTTCCAGAATTCATATTTTTTTTCCGCTTGATTACTTCATACACACTAACTCTACTCTTGCTAAGATTTACATAATACACAGTGGTTTTTAATACACAGTTCACTATTTATATTTTGTCCCTACCACAGATGGATTACTCAAGCGTTTTATTAGTCCTTCATTATAATAATAAAAATAGTAATATTCTAGTAACATAAATATTGTTGGGATACTATAGATGTAGTTTTAACCAACATAATTATTTCCACAAGTAACCTACAACAACTCTTTAATTCCATCTAATACCTATGACTACAAGAAATACATTAGAGCAACAACATATACAATCATTTCAATGGCACAAATTTGGTAAGGAAATTAGAGAGTACAGATCTGAACTAGTTTCTGGAAACAAAGGGAGCAACCACGTTCCTCCCAACCTTAGAACAAGGCAGCCAAATCACTTTCCTCGTTCACCCTCTATCCTGACCATGAATCCATGAGGGAAAACTTGAAATATACCCTCCTGCAATGTTCCTCTATCTTTGTAGTCCTCTCCTTGCCTCACACTCAATATTCAATGTTCATAGCAGTAAGTATATAGTAGTTTTCTTTCCCGCATACTAGGCAGTGTCCTGCCTCCTCACATATGCTCTTTATCCAAAATATTTTTTCCGAGGTCTTTCTTCCCTCCCTTGGGAATTTTTGCAGCTCCCTAAATCCATGATTTTCAGGGGCTGGCAATGGAAAAATACCTGATTTGACACTTGTAACAATCAACCCAGAGGTAGTTCCAACATGTTCCCCACTCATGGAGTCATGGTCAACTAAATTTAACATGGATGTGCCATTTGTCCTCCTACAATAATTAAAACAATATTCTATTTACATAGAAGTGTCATAGTCAAATAGATTGTTGGTTCAAATCAAGTCTCTACCCAACAATCATAATAATTAATTACAATTTGTTAAATTTGAAATTCGAAATTGCCATAAATGGAAAAAAAATCCAAATTCAAATTTACTAAAAATAGAATAATTTTTGAACAAATTTTGAATTTCAAAATACTTTATTTTTGGGGATGTCACACTGTTGTTTCTTTTATTCCATTGATGCCTAGTTTATACAATAACTGTCATGATTCTTCATTCACTAACAACAATATAAAATTCAAACCTATTAAAACATGCATCCAACATCTCCGTTTCAGTTCTAAGTAAAAACGAGCTTTCGCTCTTCTAGTATTTTGTTTCAGAATTTCGTTTGTGTTGAAAGGTTCATTTGGTTCAATAATTCTAGAACTTGAAATATAACCAGTTAGGCTTAATCGCCTCCATTACATCCTTAATATCTATTGACATATATATACTCTAAACTTTTAGAAGTGAATTTAGCAAGTCGTGGTGTTATCTCTCTCTCTCTCTCTCTCTCTCTCTCTCTCTCTCTCTCTCTCTCTCTCTCTCTCTCTCTCTCTNATATATATATATATATATATATATACACACACACAATCGAATTCTATTATATATATACAATTATTTACATAGTTGTATTTAAAAATGGTAGAGTAATGATCCAAAAATTCACGAGATGCTCTATAGGAAAGTAAATACGCAATTTAGCATGTATTGTTTGTAAATATCATATTCATTCCAGAATAGTGAACACTACATGGTTATTCAAATGTGAACAACATAATTAGATGAAAAAGATATGTTGAATTGGTAGTAATTTCTAACATAATTAAAAGGTTAGAAATTCATTAACACAGTACTTTTCCTAGTATATCTCCCCATTAGAATTTCATTTCCATTCAAGTTACTTAACATGATTTTTACTCCACAACTACATAATTTCTGGGATAGTCCATCCTACTTTCACAGTATTTTCTAGAATTTAGTAAACGGAATACTTCAATCATATTTAAACAAATGGAAAACGTATCAGTCAATAATTTACAATGACATTTAAACAAAGAAGGAGAAATGAACATAACTGAATAATTTTCCCAACAAACAAATGGAATAACCACGTTCCTCCCAACCTTAGAACTGGCAAGCCAAATCACTTATCCTATTCACCCCCTAACATAACCATGAATCCATGAAGGCTAACTCGAAACTCTTTCTCAACAAAATTTCTTTCAGTTTCAGTAGTCTTCTCCTTGCCTCACACTCAATAGGTAGTGTTCATAATAGAAAGAGATGTATTTCCTTTCCCCCCCAGCATACTAGGCAGTGTCTTGCCTCCTCACATATCCTATATATCTAAAAGAAAAAGTGCCTAGGTATTTTTCCCATTGGGAAATTTCACAGTTTTCCAAATCCTTGATTTCCAGGGGTTCCCAATGGCAAAATTCCTAATTTTCCACTTGTAATAATCAGTCTTGAGGTGGTTCCAACATGTTCCCCACTCATGGATTCATGGTCATGTTAGGACTCATAAATGTCATATTTACATCCTCTTTTCCTTCACCATTCCTTACATTGCATGGTCCTAATAAACCTTTTATCATACCATTTCCATACATACATTTGGGTTTCACTTTGTTATTTTCCACTTTATTCATTTCAGTATTATAACTGAATTTGTGATTAAATATTAGAAAAATAATATATTTTCATTATATATCAAGGTTGGATGAGTTTTATGATGTGTGCAGGCATATTTGAAGATGGCAACAAACTCAAAATACACCTCCTATCCTCAAATTCGAATTACAAACTTGAAGATTTGAAAGAGAGAATATCATGGAAGATTTGGTTGCCATATCTTATCTAAGATATGTGAGAGATGTATGGAGGATTTGAAGGGATCATATCTTGTCATAATGGGAAAGTAGTTGAGAGTGGTTGAGAGAATAGTGGATCTGTAATTATGACACTCATGTATATACGAGAGTGTTCTCTCTTCATGCGGATCATCATATCATTAACAATTGGAGGATGACATTCATAATTGATCATGTAATTCATAATTTAGTCTTATAATTAGGAGAGGGGGATTCTTAGCTTTGTTATTCTGTCATGCTTTGTCATTCGAATATTTTAATATAATTTGAGATTGATGTATTGTGTGAGCTCACATATGTCATTTTTCGTTCAACTCTTCACATGTGGTATTGTTTTTCCCTTATGCAATCTCTTGTTTTCTTAGTTAGTCTTTCGTTGCTTTCCCATATTAATCTCATTTCAGTAATTTAGATTAGATTACTTCTACTTCAGTCCTGCATATATAGTGCATGTGCTTCGTAAGCCTACGAAACTCGGATTGACAAATTAAATAATTGGGCAACTACTACAACATAATTAAATGACAATATTTTCGCCTGACATTTTGGCGTCATTGTCAGGGAAGCACCTTGGATTGAAGTTTAGTTTGATTTCTTGCAAGTGTAATTCACGTATGTTTGTAAGGGTTCATAGAAGATACTTGAGTGGAGACTCCTCATGTTCTCTTTACCATCTCTATAGAGTGAATTTCAACTTACGCAATTTTCATTTTCCACAAGTGTGAATTTCAATTGTAGCAAGTGTGTTTTTCACAACTGTGGAGAGTATGTGTTTCAACAAGTATGATTTTGAGTTTTTTATTTTTGATTTGGGTGTTGTAAGAACACCTTTTTTCAATATGTTTTAACAATGAGTGTCATCTTGGAAGAGGAGATCTTGAGAGAAATTAAAGATTCAAACACTCCTCTAGCAACAAACAAGTATTCAACATCTGAATAACCCTACATATTTGATGACGAACAGTCATTCGAGCATGATATTGAGTAAGATGAAGAGGAGTTACAACAAGATCTAAGTGAGGAAAAACACACTTATGAAAGCATTATCAAGCAATGGTTCCAGGTAAGTACTCGATTCGATCCATTTTTTTATCTTTATTTAGGAAGTTTGTAGCTACAACAAATAGATTCATTCACTTTCGAATATTTTCATTATTCATTTGAAAAATCACCATTGAACATATTGATGTTAATGTTCTGCCCTTGGCTCCATTGGAAGTTTTATTACATGTAACTAATCTTAAAGTTTCAGTTAGCATAGAGCAGGTAGGATTTTATTTCCAGTTTTTTTTTCTTAGAATAAATATGTTCTCTTTCGTGCTTCGTGTGATCACGAGGATAAAAAAACAGGATGTCCAAATTTTTCCGTCCATCCTTTGACTTGCAAATAAACACAATAAAAAAAAAATAGGCGAATAAAAACAAAATCAATTTTACATGTTGTTACAGCAAAATTTTTACATGGTGTTACAGCATGCAGTTACAGCATGTTGATACAGTGAAAAATTTACATGTAGTTACAACATGCTGGTATAGTAACATTTTACATGCTGTAATAGTGATTGAATAAATTTGCAGATTTGCAACAATAAAACAAGAGTGGAATTAGGATAAAATAAAACAAAACGAAAATATATACATACATATATATATATATATATATATATATATATATA
>ML777911.1:373404-387121 GCA_009831015.1 Picea engelmannii | reverse complement strand
TGTGTGAATTTTTATTTTTATGCTAGGGCCTTTTTCTTTAAGGTTACACTAAAATTTTTACCCTAGAAAAGTCTTAGGCTTAGGACTTAGATTCTGAGCTAGGAAGCAATTGGTTAGGGGAGTTGTTTAAGGATTTATTTTTTTAAGGTGTTAATGTCTTAGGGCCATCTAGGTTTATTTCCTTCAGCCACATCAATGTGACGTGCCCTTCAAGACGCACCACGTGCTCCAAGGGTGCCACTTGCCTCGTTTGCTTCCTTTACGCGATGTGCCCTTCAGGATGCTCCACGTGCTCCAAGGGTGCCACTCGCTTCTTGTGTTTCTTTTGTGCGACGTACCCTTCAGGATTCACCACGCGCTCCAAGGGTGCCACTCACCAACTGGACGGATTGGTAGACATCTATAGCCCCTGGAGTCAACACTCCACTAGGTGAACTTGTGGGAGACTAAGGGCTCTAAGGAATGAGGCCCCCACCTTTTTGCGCACCACTTAGAATCATTGTGAGCGATTGTCGCAGTCTACCCTCACGACATCATGGATCCTCTCGAACTAGGTAATCGTTAACCTACAGTTCGAGCCACGGTGGGAGTGCTAGTAGGCGGTGGCAGGGCTGCTGTGCACCCCTCTCCCTCAACCTATCTAGAAATTGTGTGTGGCCCCTTTACTCCATATGTTATTCTGGTCGGCAATCTATCGTCAGCTTGCATCATTGACAATCGTGTCAGAACATGTCAACGCCAAATCATCAAATCAATGAAATATCACAGTAAATAAATCAACCCAAATAGCACACTTCCTGACTCAATCCAGAGTCCAAGGGTTTCCACCGATGCCTCTGCATCCCCAAGGTCCAAAACCCTGCACACTCAATACAACTGAGTCAATAGCACCTGTCTACATCAAATAGAAAAACATCATGTCATCTATCATAACGCATCATAATCAAGTATAAATGTTTTAACATCAGAAAAGTCCAGATCACTTGCGAGAAAGTGTCCTCAAATAACAAGTTTTCTCAGTGCGTCGGAGCGAGATGTTACATACACCCCCTCTTGGTCTAAACTTCATCCCGAAGTTTCTCAGTATAAATGCCGAAATAAAGGTATCACTGTATCATAAGTCTATATATCAAACAAAAATGGAAACTACTGGCACATATCATATGCGTCCTCCCCGGTCGCCGAGTGCGGACTATAACTGTCCCACTGGACCTTTACCTGATCTACCATTCAACGTCGTAATTGTCCAATGCGATCATCTAATATGTAGACCGGCTTAGCCCTGAGTGGTCCCTCGTCCAATACCTGCGAGGAACTCAGGTCAATCACATGTGTAGGATCACTAATATAATATCTCAAAATAGATACATGAAATACATCGTTCATATGCCTCAATGAATCAGGCAAGGCTAGTCGATAGGCCGCGGGCCCCTTTCTCTCCACAATCTCGAAAGGTCCCACGAACCTAGGAGAGAGAGTTTATCTCCCTTCCCAAACTTGATCGAACTCTTATGCGGTTTAGCCTGCAAGAAGACTCGATTGCCGACCTCGTAACTACGGTCGACTCGATGCGCATCGGCATAACTCTTATGTCAATCCTACGCTTACTTAATCCTTTGTCTTATGGTTTTCATTTTCTCTTCCATTTCTTAGATCACTTCTGGTCCCATTAGGACCCTATCCTCAAGTCGATCCCAACTCAAGGGCGTCCGACATGGTCGTCCATAAAGAAACTCAAGAGGCGCCATCTTAATGGTGCTCTGGTAACTTTTGTTGTAAGAGAACTCTACTAGAGGCAAGAAATCCTCCCAACGCTTTTGTTGGCCCATCACGTAGATGCGCAACATGTCTTCCAAGGTTTGGTTTGTTCGTTCTGTCTGTCCGTCAGTCTCTGGGTGATACGTAGTACTGAAATTAAGATGTGTTTCCAAGGCCTCTGGAAAACTCGTCCAAAATCATCTAGTAAACACTGATCCTTGATCGGATATAATCTTCTTAGGCACGCCATGAAGCCTCACAATCTCATTGATGAAAACTCTCTCTATGTCAGGTGCCTGATGCGTCGTACGCACTGGAATAAAGTGATAACTCTTCGTCAGAGTGTCTACTACTACAAAAATCGAGTCGTGTCTCCTTGCCGTCAATGGCAATCCAACAATAAAATCCATCGAAACAACTTCCCATTTTGATTCCAGAATGGCTTTTGGTTGAAGTAATCCTGTTGGGTGTCTATGTTCAGCCTTTACCTACTGACACTCTAGACATCTAGCCACAAAGTTGACTATGTCATCCTTCATTCCCTTCCATAAGAATACGGGTTTAAGGTCTGGCCTCATCTTCGTAACTCCTGGGTGAGCCATGTAAACTTCTCTATGAGTCTCGCTCAGGATCAACATCCTCAACTTGTCGTTAGGTGGTACGTAAATCCGACCTCTAAACCTCAATCACCCATCGCTATCAAAAGAAAATCCCTCATATCGTGGTACCATCATTGTGTTTTGTCCGATAAAATCCTCGACTTCTTTGTACCAGTCATCATCGCGCTGTAAAGTGAGAATCTTCTCACATAGATTTCTTTGAAGAGGCAACACCGAAAAGATGCCTGGCCTCCGACTCAAAGCATCCACCACTCGGTTCACTATTCCCTTTATGTAAGTAATCTCGAAGTCGTACTCACTAAGCAATTTCGACCAACGCCGTTGTCATGCGTTCAGGTCGCTTTGCCTGAAAATGTGTTGCAGCCCACAATGATCAGTCTTTAATTCAAATTTTCGTCCAAAAAGGTAGTGTCTCCAAACCTTCAAGGCATAAACAATGGCTAATAACTCCAAGTCGTGCGTCGCGTAGTTCTCCTCATGTCCTCTCAGCTTCCTTGAAATGTAAGCAATCACTCATTCATCTTGCATCAAGACTCCACCTAATCCTTCCTTAGATTCGTCAGTGCATACCAAGAAGTCCGCGTCCATGTCAGGGACCTTTAGTATCGGCATGGTTGTCAACAGCTCCTTAAGCCTCCGAAATGCTTCCGCACATTTCTCTGTCCAGACAAACTTCTTGTTTTTCTTCTGCAATTCCGTGATCGGATTTGCTATCTTTGAAAATCCCTCGAGAAACTGTCAATAGTATCCTGCTAAACCCATAAAACTATGCACTTCTGTGACATTCGTCGGCACAGGCCATTCCATAATAGCCTCAACCTTGGTTGGATCCACGGAAATACCTTCGCCGGAGATGACATGCCCTAAGTAGTGAATCCTCGATTGATAAAAATAGCATTTGGACAACTTCCCATACAATTTGTGTTCACATACACATTGTAGTACCAAGCATAAGTTCTCGTCATGCTCCTCCATCATCCGAGAGTAGATCAAATATCGTCAATGAATACTTGGACGAACTTGACCAAGTACTCGTGGAACACCCCGTTCACCCAACTCATGATTACCCCTGGGGCATTTGTCAGTCCAAAAGGAAAAGTAGTAAGCTCGTAATGTCCAAATCTCGTCCTTAAGGCAGTCTTAGGAATGTCATCCTCCTTGATCCGTAACTGGTGAGACCTTGATCGCAAATCAATCTTGGAGAACACTGTCGCACCCTTCATTTGATCAAACATATCATCAATTCTTGGTAAGGGATACTAATTCTTGATCATAGCCTTGTTCAGTTGATGGTAGTAAATGCAAAGCCTCCCTAATCCATCCTTATTTTGTATGAAAATAACTGGTGCACCCCACGATGACACACTAGGACATATCGGTCCCAGGTCCAACCACTCCTTCAGTTTCATTTTCAACTCTTGCATCTCTGGGGTCAACATCCGATAAGGAATTATTGCTATCGGTTCAGTCCCCGGTCTCAGGTCTATCGTAACTCCAGTTCCCTTTCTGGCGGCATCCCAGGAAACTCCTTTGGAAATACATCCGCAACTCTTTCACCACCGGAAGGTGTTCTAGACCTTCCGCTACTCCCTTTTTGTTAGGGCGAGGATCGCATAAAGCTTGCACCCCTTGCCCATACTCTTCCGTAATTGTAAGGAAGAGACAAACCTCAGGGAAACTCCCTGGTTCTATCCTACAATCAACTGTCTATGTCCTTCGTTATCATCCAAGCTTAACCATTTCGTCTTACAGTTGAGTATTGCCTCATGCGATTCCAACCAATCCATACCGATCATGACATCATAAGATCCTAATATCATGACGTACAAGTTGACCCTTGTGACAAACTCTCCCAGGTTAAGGGCACAACCCATAACCTTTCCTCCAACCTTCTGTTTGGCTCCCAAAGCCATCTCCACAAAGCTAAACTTATCCTGTTCAATTGCCTTTACCTTAATCCTTTTTAGTGCTGCACCATAAATGAAGCTCTCAGTAGCTCCTGGGTCTATCAAAATACTAAGGGTCTGGTCAGTGACAGTACCTATCGTCTCGAGCACAGTCGACTGGTGCTCTGCCTGGCAATTATTCACTGCTGCATGAATCCGATGGGCCTTTCCCATATGTCCCACTGTAGTGGGTCCGACTGATCTAGACACCCTGGTCCTCTCCACAAGACAATCGCGCTGGTAGTGTGGCTTCCCACATGTCCAACACCCCTTCTTTAGCCCAGTAGTCCTGGTACCTGAAGTAGAAGATGACTGCCCACCGGCCTGAAACCCTGATCTGTTCTGCTGAACAGGCCTAAATTGTTGTTATTGCGGGCGACGCTGCCACTGGTGCTATGGTCCTCAATAAGGTGTCCGCTGCTGAGGCGACGGTCGTCAAGGTGTAGTGAACATGGATCCCCTCTGGAAGCCGCGATATCCTGGCATATGTCTCACTGGTGTCTGGTGCTGCGGCATTCCAGATGAACCCTGCCCTGCTGGTCTCACTGGAGTCCTTGTCTGACCCCTGCTGATAAGCTCCTCCTCTGCTATGAGGGCCTTTTGGACAGCATCGTGCAAGGTTTGAGGCATTAAGATCCTAACCTTTGCACCCAGGCTGTCATTAAGGCCAAACACGAACTTGTTGACTTTAAGCTTCTCAGTGTTAAGGTGCGGAGCATACCGGAGCATCTCCATAAAACGTGCCTCGTACTCGGGCACCGTACGACCTCCCTGTCGTAACGCGTTGAACTCATTGAGTTGAGGCTCAATGAATTCCTCTAAAAGGTACCTCTCTCGGAACCGTTCCTCAAACAGTTCCCATGACACGTCTTCAATGGCCATGTTCAGCCGCGGTAGGAGCGTCTTCCACCATAGAAGAGCGCTCCCCTTCAGTTGAAAGACCGCCATGCGGACCTTCATGTTGGAGGTATAATTGTGAAGTGTGAAGCACATCGCCATCTTTTCCAATCATGCCTCGGTGGCTGTGCCTTCCGGGACACCCAAGAACTTGGGAAATTTGACCTTCTCGAGTTCCTGATGAAAGCCACCTATAACGGCCGGTGCGCGCAACAGAACCTCAGCGGGTGCCGGCGCCCTAGCCTTGTCTCTGTCCAATCGGCTGATTAGTGCCTTAGACATGCGCTAAAAAGACCTCATCTACCCCACGACATCGCCAACTGCAATCTGCATCTGTCCGAGAACCTCCTCGCCTCCCTGGGGGTTAGACCCCTCAGGCATGGATGTTACTGGAGGCGTTGCGCCTCCTGCCCTAGCACCACATCGTCTGCCTCCGTGGCCTCCTCTAACCATGATTACCATGCACGCACACAATCAACTCGATCCACAATAGTATAGAAAATCAACTCATGTCAACGAAATTTGTAGCGAATCCTAAGTCGCAGGTCGAACTGGCTCTGATACCATATGTAACGACCTCCTCGTTACGACGACCCAACTCTAGTAACTAGTGCAATTTTTTTTTTTTTTGGGGGTGTGTGTTTAAGAAGGTGTGTGTGCACGTGTACAAGGAAACAATCAATGCATTCGACTCTGTATCACCACCCGACAACGAATAAGATGCAACCATGATGAACATAAAAAGCCGACCAGGACATGCGACAAGTAACTGCATGCATAGACGATGATCACATGACGCTAAGTAGAACTGACTACACGCCCATCCTACCCTGCAATGGTTAGGACCTCCAAGACAAATAAGCAATGCTCAAGCCCAGGTTCCCATTGATTTTAACCATTTAAGGTCTCAGGGCTGGCAACTATTCTGAGGAACATGGAGGTGTCTACATCCCGCCCGACAAAATGACCCAGCAATAAGATGATTACGACCTCGTACAACATAAATTATATGAACAACTAAATGTCCTCCAGGAAGGCGCAAGTAAGAAGGACTCCGACATTTACCCTCCATGATTAAGACTCACTGACAAAATTACAGACCAACTGCTCCAATTAAAATTTATTAATCGACGAGTTATCCAACCTTAAGCAATGTAATTTGGTTATTCACAACCCCATTTACTGAATCATACTAGCTTATTGAACATAGTTCAAGACCTTGCATGGTACTGTTATTAATGACAATTAAACTCAACTCATTACCCCACCCATAACCCCATTACATTTACAGTAACTTAAATAGAATGACGACCACCTAGCAACTTCCCGTTTTATACAACCATTACTTAACATTTCCATAAAACCATTAACGTAGAATTTAACCTTACCATAACCTTAGCATTAACTTTAATAAGTACGTTACCCAATCACCATGAACATCATTAGTATCAATACCACCTTCCTTACATAATTGGTTTATTTACACCCAAAATGTCCATATTCATCTATCACACACCAATAAGATAACAATGGCCTTATATATCATGGTTTCATTGCAAATTAAATAATGAGGACTTCCCCCTTTTAGTTACTAATATCCACGGATCTCCCAAACTTGAACATAAATACCATGCAATTGCCTTTCTATTAGAATAGCATTAAACATAACTGATGATTACCTTCCATTATGCCACATAAAAAAAATCATAAAGAAATCATTAATGCAAATCATTTACTTTCCCTAAAATGATTACTTTCCATTATAACCTAAATATCATTTTCTTTAATGCAAAGCATTTAATTTCAATAAATCATTACGTTCCATTTATGCTTTTATATGAGTTCTAGCACTAACTTTACCCTCTTCAATATAGGAAACAACATTTATCCTTACTATTTCAGAAATAATAATTACCAGGACCATACCCTTCCATTGACAAGGGAAATTACTGTTACAACGCATTTAAGATAGGATAAAAACAATCAAATTTAAAATAGTATAAAAACAATCAAATTTATGATAGGATAAAGCATTTATTAATCATGGACCAATCAATATTACGTATTAAATTTAAGATAGGATAAAAACAATTGAAAAACATTTTTAATAACACATTTATAATAACCTAAATTTTTTCCAAAAATTTCTTAATAACTTAGGATCTATATCATATTTACAGTCAATACGTAAGTCGCCCACGTAGAGGTAAATGAAGTTACAGAGGTTGAGGCTAACGGCAATTTGCAACACATTCCTGGCAATGGAAAATCGCCCCCACAAAAATACATACACCCACACAAAGGTAAATACACCCACGGCAAAGCAAAACGTCCATAGCAAATTGAAAAAACATTCCTGGCAGTGTAAAATCGCCCCCACAGAAATAACTATGCCCATACAGAGGTAAATACACCCACGACAAAGAAAAACGTCCATAGCAAATGGCAAAAACATTCCTGGCAATGTGAAATCGCCCCCACAGAAATAAATACGCCCATACAAAGGTAAATACACCCACGACAAATCAAAATGTCCATAGCGAATGGCAAAAACATTCCTAGCAATGTGAAATTGCCCCCACATAAATAAATACGCCCATACAGAGGTAAATACACCCACGGCAAAGAAAAACGTCCATAGAAAATGGCAAAAACATTCCTGGCAATGTGAAATCACCCCCACAGAAATAAATACACCCATACAGAGGTAAATACACCCACGACAAAGAAAAATGTCCATAGCAAATGGAAAAAACATTCCTAGCAATGTGAAATCGCCCCCACAGAAATAAATACGCCCATACAGAGGTAAATACACCCACGACAAAGTAAAAACGTCCATAGAAAATGGCAAAAACATCCCTGGCAATGTGAAATCGCCTCCACAGAAATAAATATGCACATACAGAGGTAAATACACCCACGGAAAAGTAAAAATGCCCAGGAAAATGTAAAATGAACACCCAGGGAAAGTAAAAACGCCCCGGTAATAAAAAAAAAGGGTTTCTATCGGTCTAACATCGAATCCATTTACAATATAACCATTCTACCCTACAAAATAGAGGAGTGTACCTTACCTTATCACCCGCTTGATGACGTTCGTGCACTCCGCGTTGCTTCTGCTCCGTGCTGCTCCCGCTTGCTGACCGTAGAGACTACACCGGTACCTCCCAACCAACGCTAGGGGTACTATGCTTCCCCCTCAGCCCCCTGAGCCGCAAAGGGGCCACACACAGTCCAAATAGTATACCTAGCTTCCTAGCTCGCCTCCACGGCTGAGCTACCACTTCAATACCGCTGAGAAAATCCCAACTCCTCACAAGCAATCAGTCCAGTTCTCAATTTCGGCAACATAACAATACCTAATAGCTCATCCATCCCCTTCTTCCTCACCTATCTTTCTTTTATAGATTTTTGAGACCCCTTGCCCTAAATCCTATTCAATTTAAGTTTTAATGAAAAACCCTAAAAAATTCTTTGTTTTACAAGTGCCACTCATCCCCCATGTTTCTCCCAAAAGTATTTTCTTTAAGTTTATTAAAAGGCTCATTTCCCTAATTTATTAGTAATCCCTTTTTTTTTTTTTATTAAACCAAACAGTAAATGCGCTTAGTTAATCTTTTCATTTTATTATTAAATTCATAACTTTTATTACTCCCGCACGTTAAATAATTTTATTACTTACTAGCCTCCAAATTAACTATATTAATGAAGTTTTCCATTTTTAGTGGGTTGTGGTTTACCTTTGTATTGTATAATCATATAAATAAATCTTCATTTAAGTGGTGGTCATATTTTTATATTTAATCATTTAAGTGGAGGACACGTTTTTATATTTCAAATTAAATATGGTAAGAAAAAAAAAAGTTGAATTTTATTCCCTAGAAAAAAAAGAAAAGTTAAAGACAAAAGTTTTTTTTTTTTCTTAAGTAAAGACAAAAGATCTATAATGTCTCATATAGAAAGAATACAAGAGTAATTAATCCCTTAGTTTATTTAAATACTTACTCTCTTCATTTGCCCCAAGAGTTTTATGAAGCCCCAACTAGTACTTAAGTGGGTTTTTGTGTGAATTTTTATTTTTATGCTAGGGCCTTTTTCTTTAAGGTTACACTAAAATTTTTACCCTAGAAAAGTCTTAGGCTTAGGACTTAGATTCTGAGCTAGGAAGCAATTGGTTAGGGGAGTTGTTTAAGGATTTATTTTTTAAGGTGTTAATGTCTTAGGGTCGTTTAGGTTTATTTCCTTCATCCACATCAATGCGACGTGCCCTTCAGGATGCACCACGTGCTCCAAGGGTGCCGCTCGCCTCGTTCGCTTCCTTTGCATGACGTGCCCTTCAGGATGCACCATGTGCTCCAAGGGTGCCACTCGCTTCTTGTGTTTCTTTTGTGCGACATGCCCTTCAGGATGCACCACGTGCTCCAAGGGTGCCACTCGCCAACTGGACTGATTGGTAGACATCTATAACCCCTGGAGTCAACACTCTTCCAGGTGAACTTGTGGGAGACTAAGGGCTCTAAGGAATAAGGCCCCCGCCTTATTGCCCGCCCCTTAGAATCATCATGAGCGACTGTCGCAGTTTTCCCTCACGGCATCGTGGACCCTCTCGAACTAGGTAATCGTTAACCTACAGTTCGAGCCACGGTGAGAGTGCTAGTAGGCAGTGGTAGGGCTACTGTCAACCTCTCTCCCTCAACCTATCTGGAAATCGTGTGTGGCCCCTTTACTCCATATGTGAGTCTGGTCGGCAAGCTATTGTCAGCTTGCATCATCGACAATCGTGTCAGAACATGTCAACGCCAAATCATCAAATCAATGAAATATCACAGTAAATAAATCAACCCAAATAGCACACTCCCTGACTCAATCCGGAGTCCAAGGGTTTCCACTGATGCCTCTGCATCCCTAAGGTCCAAAACCCTGCACACTCAATACAACTGAGTCAATAGCACCTGTCTACATCAAATAGTAGAACATCATGTCATCTATCATAATGCATCATAATCAAGTATAAATGTTTTAACATCAGAAAAGTCCAGATCACTTGCGAGCAAGTGTCCTCAAATAACAAGTTTTCTCAGTGCGCCAGAGTGGGATGTTACACCATTTCCCTGCTATTGTTTGAAATATTGGAGAATGAGGAGAGAAAATATTGAACCAAAGAAAATCATGTTAGGAGAAGGCGATTCGAAAAAAAAAAAGGCTGGACACTTTGAGAAGTGGGCACTTTGAGAAGTTGAATGGCAACTTTCCTTGCGGTCCAGCTCACCTCACATGTCCGATTTTATCACCTTTCTATCAAAAGATTCAAATACCTCGAGAATGGGATGATGAGAGGCCTTTTAACTCACAACATCTAGGCAACTTGGATTCAACACTGAGAATACAACAAATAATCGGTCTTATGATGATGAGTACCAGCGAAAAACCTTTATATTGTTAGCAACATTGAATGAGCAGGTTAATGGTCTTGAAAAAATAAGTTTGAACAATCCTATCACCATTGAGATATGCAGTAACAAATGAATGGGCTCTACCTAGAACTTGTAGTTCAACATCATAATAAATATTTTCAGCTACGTTAGTTCAGAGTTACATCAAGGTGCCATGTCATTTAAGGTTGTAGTGTTGTTGGATCTTTTGTGATCTCAATTCGAAGTAGAACCTTCTGGCAAGGTTGTGGTTTTCTTCTCAACATGTGATTCGGTGGATATCCATTATGCAATAATAAGTGAGTTTCACTGGGTTACACATTTTCAAGAGGTGGATGAAGAAAAGGGAAGCTTCATAAAATCCAAAACGTTTTGTCTACATGGAAATATGGCACAAGGAGAATGGAAGCAAACTTTTCATGAAGATAATGAAGAAAAATGTGATCTTCTCTTATGCATTGATGTCGTAGCAAGAGGCTTGGACTTTCCAAAAGTTTGATGCATTATTCAGTATGACTCTCTAGGAGATGTGAATGAATATGTGCAAAGGGTTGGTAGAACAACTCATCTAGACCAAAAAGGGGAAGTTGTGTTATTTTTTCAACCTATTGAGTTGGATTATTTGAAAGAATTGCAAAAAGACGGTGTGCCCTTGAATGAGCTTTCATTGCAAAATGTTTTGGATCATATTCACGTGCGTGGAAGGACATATAATAATCAGGAAAAAATTTTAAGTGTATAATTCAACAATTGATGAACGTCAGGTACATCTCATTCCAGAAAACACATATACAAGACAATGCACCATTTCTCATTTATGTGCACGTTGTTTTTCTATCTCTCGTTACCCCAACTGGTAAGATAACTAAATGTTATTTTGGTATATGATTGTCAAGGGGAGCATGGATTTGTACTGATATCTACTTCTAGGCATTTTGATAAGGAATTATGCCAATGTCTTCTTGAGAAAACAAATGGTTGGCTGTCGTTTTTCTCTCGACTCACCCTTGATTATCCATAAACAAATCGCCTTGTTAATTTTGCTTGCGGTGGTGTGTCTAAGGTGATGCGTTTTAAATGACATATGCATTTTGGTTATCTAACTTGTGGAATATCTAAAGGTGAATGATAATGCAGGTCTGGTAATGCATAATTGTCAGGGAAGTTAATGACAACAGTCTTGGATCCATCCTAAGTGCAATCCAAATATCTTTGAATTCACCATCTTATTGCTTGAATTTAGTCAGTAGGGGATGAATGGAAGTGTCATAATGATGCAGGAGCATCGCTCACTCATCAAGCGAGCCAGCTCATGGAGCAGAAAGGACAGCACCAGCACACATTTTGAAATACTTGAAAATTGTCGCATCGCTCTTTAATGAAGTCATTCATAAAGAAGCGCACTTGTATTGTAAAAGGGACCTTGAGCCTTTAAGCTCTCGTCCTTAGGTAGTTGAGGCATTTAATAGATTTAATGTTGGTAGATAGGAAATTTATTGTAGATTTGATAGCTTTAGAATTCGAGAGGGAAACGGGATATAGACACCCTCCTTTGTACATTGTAACATATGAGAAACAGGAGCAAGAAGAGAGCAGAGTAGAGAAATTGTGAGCAGAACCACCATGTACATATATTGAATTAATATAAAAGATTTGATTCAATTCCATGGTTGTGTTATTCTCTATGTATTGTTGATGTTATGCTCATGAGTATTTGCTTCCTGTTATGCAATTGCTTTTATATGATGTGTATGTGATTTCATGGTTGATTTGAAGTCTGAGAGAATGAGTGAATAAGTTTCAATTGTTTCTCTAAGTGAGCCAGAGAATTCCTGCAAGGAGTGCAGATGAATCTGTCCGCAAAGAGTGCGTGACTGTAGGGTTCAATTAGAGCAAGTTGTTGTTTCTATTCATCTCAGAAGTGCAGATTTGACACCAGAGCCGTGCAAGGGATGCGCAGGCTAGACGAAGACTCAGAGTTGTGATTCTGAGCAAAGAGTTGAAGGATTTCTGCTGTAGGAGTGAGCAGGATCGAAGAGTTCCAATACTTAGTCGTATTTGGAGTTTTTCCATAAGGAGGGCGTGCAACAAGTCCTCATAAAGACTTGTAAAGTGAGGATAAGCTCAAGAGGGATAGAACCTTTGTGATCTCACCAAGCGGGAACGTAGAAGGTTCGTGCCAAAGAGAGTTTCGAGTGGGAGCTGCAAGCACAGGCTTGGAGAACAAGTCTCGGCAGGAATACTTTGTCACTTCAAAGAAGCATCAACGAGGAGGAGTCGACGGCTAGAATTCACTGGACAGATTAGCGAAATCCCTCCAACCATCAGATTCTGGATAAGTTGCGCAGGGTTTAAGTGTGGGCACACAGGGAGGAGAGTTATCGGGACTCGACTCATCGAGATATCGGAGTTTCCATGGTTGTGGAACTCTTATATGATGAAATTGTGATTACCGATTTCTCAAGAAGATCATGACCGTTGATCTCAGTGGAGATACGTGGTGTAAGATCCCGAAGGATCGGGGTTCGGCACTTCAGAACTTTTGGTGTTGAAGGGATCGCGGAGGATTCGCGAAGTCCCGAATTGCGATGGGCCCCATGGTGATAGTGGGTGGTATTGATAGGTGGCATTGCATATCAGGGTTCGGGACTTAGGAGGTCCTGTGAAACGGTGCCACAGAAACCATGAATTCCCAATCCACGATTTCTCGATTGCTACAGGTGTGTGGGGTCCAAGCGTCAGCAATGAAGGCAAGTGTCATCGGAGAATCGACATATCATGTTTCAGAGATTTGAGTTTCGATTTGTTGGCATCGCGAGTAGCGATTCGTCGATAGAGAAAATACCGATAGGAAGGGGAAGAAAGTCAGCGATTGACCCATGTCGGGGTTCAGAGAATCGCAAGGTAAAGGGTTGTGACTACAGAATTCACGAGATAGTGAATTCCGATTTCCCGATTAGATAAGGGAGATCAGTAAGGAGTAAGATGTGGGTAGAGAATTCCTGAGAGGGAATTAGAGGAGCATTCATGCTCTTCGGGCCAAAGTTAGAGAAGGTCCTGG
>ML777911.1:312923-353170 GCA_009831015.1 Picea engelmannii | reverse complement strand
GGGGGGGGGGAGGGGTGGGCATTTAGAGGGAAAATATCATTTTGCACATTACAATAATTTCATAGGGAGGGTGAGAATTTCTATCATTCTATGTTCTCAGAGAGAAGGGATGGCTTCGTCAGATAAAGAAGATTTTATTTCTGAGACATTGACAAATTGTTCGCATACCTATTTTGTTGGGACTAGAAAATTCCATAGGAATGTTTGTAATGCAAATGAGGCATTGTATTTTTCAGATTGTCATAATTTTTATCATGGTGCAAGTAATTTTATTCAACATGTTCCTCATAAAAGTCCTAAATCATAGGCCTTTGAAGGCACCAATGATGAAGAGGAGGAATATGATGATGATAAATCTAGTCAGCAGTTTAATAGTAATGAAAATAATCAAAATGTAGGTCAAAGTGGAGACTAAGATCAACGTTTAAATGATTGGGATGAAATATTTCCTCCAAGTGAGGAGTTTCAAGGTACCGATGAAGATTTCCAAGGAACCAATGAAAATGATGAAGAAATTCACTCAAGTGGAAATTTGAAAAGGAGTGAAGATGATTATGACAATGGTGGACACTTTTTACCGAGTGGGGAATTTAAAGACAACAATGTTGGTGATTATGAATTTCCTCCTAGTGATCATTTTGAAGGTACTGATGAAGAGTTTCCTCCAAGTGAGGATTTCCATGGCACGAATGAGGATGAAGAAGAATTTCCCCCAAGTGGGGATTTTAAAAGTAATAATGATGATTATGGAAATGCTAGACAGTCTTTCATGAATGAGGAATTTAAGAGAAGCAATGTTGGTGTTGATGATTTCCCTACAAGTGAGAATTTTCAAGGTACTTCTGAGGATAATGAATATTTTCCTCGAAGTGAGGATTTTGAAGGAAATAATGAGGATGATAAAGAATATCTCTCAATTGATGATTTTCAAAGTAGTGAAGATGTTTACGCCATTGGTGGCCACTCTTTCCCAAGTGATAAAAAAAAAGAGAACAATGTTGATGTTGATTTTCCTCCAAGTGAGTATTTTCAAGATACTGGTGAAGGTTTTCAAGGCACTAAGCAAGATGGTGAAAATGTTCACTCAAGTGGGGATTTTGAAAGAAATGAATATGATTATATCAATAGTGGACACAATGTTGATGATGATTTTCTTTCAAATGATTATGTTGATGATGATGTTCTCAATCATTCAACTGTAACAAATGAAGGTGATTGGCATTCTCTAGTTCAGTCTCTCGAAATTTTTTTTCTTGATACTCCTTGTGGTGATAAGGAAAATCCTTCTAGTGAGGATGATGAAATAGTGGAGGCATTGCAAAGAAACATTGTGTCTAGGACCAGGATTATACCATTTTATATCAATCCAAATCATTCTAGTTATACAAGGTCTAGGAAATAATTTCTCACTAAATCAATTTCTATAAGTGAATTGATTTCAACTAAATGTTGTCAAAATAATTGTTTGAAAAACATGGACTACATGTATGCCTTGAATAAAAGGAAGACATATTTGTCAATGAATAAGAGTATACAAAATTCATATTTAATGGGGTGCATGATATGATTATCACATTGGGAATATTTTACTTTTCAAAAAGGCTTTCAAAAAAATTCACTCAATTGGTAATTTTCATCTATCAAGAATCCAGACAAGGTTGGAAAAAGATCCATCATTTTATTCAAAGGTACATAATGGATGAGAAAGTGGGCCATTCACAAAAACTAAATTCTCATGGATGTGTGATTTATTTTCCAAACATGGAGAATGTGTGTCAGATAGAGACACAATACATTTTTCAGATAATATTTCAAGGAGGGAAATCTACAACTTGTACAAAGGATATGTTGAAGGTGTTGAAGGAAATGGTAATTTTATTACATATGCATATTTTACAACAATATGGAAGAAACAATTCAACAATGTCCATATTCCTAAGAAGTCAAGGATGGGGATTTGTAGTATATGTGCTACTCTTAAATCAAGAAGAGATAAATCTGAAGGCGAAGAAAGAGGTATGCATTTACTATTTTTTTTTTAATTGAATAGTTATCAACTATGAAAACATACAATCAATGTTTTCATTTTATGTCATGTGCAGATTCCATAGTCAAAGCACTTCAAGAACATTGGAATCAACAATCAAGTGAAATACAAAAGTTGTACAAACATCGGAAGAAGTGTTATGATGCTCTAAACAAATATTTATGTATGATAATTGATGGCATGGACCAGAAGAAAACACTTCTACCACATTTTTTTTGTACACCAAAACATTTACAGGAAGATAATTTCATTTAGTTTCACTTGGTTGGTTGTATGGTTTTCAATGGAAAAATGTGTCCAAGAGTTTACTTCACAGCTCCAAATATTCATAATGATGAAAATATGACCATTTCCATAATTTATCATGTTCTCACTCACTAGTATGGAAATATTCCTCAAGTTATCTATCTATAGTTGGACAACACTAGTCGTGAAAATAAAAATCAATTTTTTTTTGGATATCTAAGCATGCTTGTTGAAATGGGAATGTTTCAAAAGGTGAAAGTTGGTTTCCTTCTTGTTGGACACACTCATAATCATATTGATCAAATGTTTAGTCTTTTTCCAGTAACATTGAAGAGGGAAAATGTTGGAAGTCTACCATCATTGATTGAATCTATCAAGAAAGCATACATTCCAGAGCATGTTTTTCATATATTAGAAGAAACTGTTGACATGAGAAGATTTATTTAGGGATCACATCCTAAAGAAAAATGTATTGAGAAACTTAGTGACATTAGCTTACAAGATCAATTTTGTTTGAAAAAAAATGATGGGAAAACACTTATATGGGGAAAGCAGTATTCAACTACTATAGAATGGGGTCATTCATCAGGTTTATCATTTTTGAAATTCATTCCAGATCGTCCATTTTTTGCATAAAAGTTATTATTTTTACAATCAGTTGTTGAAATACATAATGCACAAAGGCGTAATAGAGATGTAGATTATTTTGAATGCATGGAAGAAATTAAAAAGTCAATTAAGGATACATATGAGTACTTTGATGTTGTTGACTTTGTTTGGTGGGAGTCTTTTTTCAATAGTCAAAGTGACATAATTTCAAGATCAACAAATGAAGATACAATGTTGAGGACTCCATTTAATTGGCCACAAAATATGCCAAACAAATATGAAGAAACAAACGTTCTTGAAGTTCAACAAGAATCTCAAGGTGTTATTGAGTTTACACAAGCAAAGGAAATAGAAATGTATATTGGTTCACAAAAGTCACATGAACAACATGAAGCCATGGAAGACCTATACAGGGGTTTGGTACAAGATATTAAAGGAGGGTAGCATGATTGTGGTTTTCACGACTGAAGATCCACATGGTTATCCATTCTGGATCAGAAAGGTTATAAATATTGAAAAAGAAAATGATGATGTTATTGCAATTGAAGTGCATTGGTATGCAACAATTACACACCCATTCAATGTTGTGTACAAGACAGATATGGTGGTTGAGAAACATGTCAATAGAAAGAGAAAAAGAAGGGTCAAAATACAACTCGTCGTTGCACTGACCTCTTAAAATTAGATGATGTTGACATACTTGTTTATGTCTTCAATTTGACAAAGAGAGGAACTATTCGCTCCAAGAAAACAAATATTATCAAGAGGTTGTTGTCGCAAGAAATAAATGCAAGATGGGATTCTACTGAACCTAGTAGTATATCTAAAAAGCATTTGACATATGAAATGTTGGGAATGCATGTAGACTCAGATGGTGCATTCATTTACAATAGAGAATATTATTGATATCTACATCTTCATCCAAACATTCATCTGAAGACAGTGTAGATTCTGATGGTATTTCAGAAACCATGAGTTAATCTGAATAAATGTATGAAACATTTTATGTATTTTTTATTAATATGATGTTTGTATGGTAACTAAAAATGAGCATTGAACTTACATATGATATTACATGAAGTTATGAATCTTTTGTTGTGTTTTATGAATGATATGTTTTTTTATTATGGATAATGTAATAAAACTTCTTAGCTCATATGTTTTGAATGTGGCCAATATAACAATACTTTTAAGAAATTATTTATGTTTCATTCAATGTAACTTGTATTTACTTTTTTATTATTATAAGTAAAAAATTATTAAAAAGTGACATTGAATTTTTAAAGTATATTGTGATATTTTCATGGCATTATGTATTACCTTGTGCTTTGCGTGATAATAAGATTTAGAAAATAAACATTTAAGGGTTTATTTTATGATTTTGTTTACAGTAATGATGAGTTCTTTTACCACATTATAAAAATGCGTCATTTTCATACCCCAATTTTAGAATGAATGCTACTGGTAGAAGTACTTTTCAATTTGATGGTTGATTTTGAGGTTTTGGTTTTAATGGTACCAAGTGATAAAAATATGATTTCAAATGATCTCAAAATTTGACGTTTTGAAAAGAAAAGAAAAGTTCAAAAACATATTTATTTTTTTAGGGTGTTGATTTTAAGGTTTTTCTGAGCTACTATCTAATTTTTGAAGGCTATTTTTGAAAAATGTTGTAATTTTGACCCCGTTTAAAAAAACGGTGCTACCGGTAGCACCACTTTTTGATTTGGGGGTTGATTTTGATATTTTAATTAAAAAATATGGGTTTTTTGGGCCATAGTTCTCATTTTGAGGTCACAGTTCTATTTAAGTCCGTAACTATGTTGAGGTTGATATAATAAATCTATTCTTCAATATTTTCATTCAAAAAGGATGACTTCACACCCATCTGGTAAACTAGCCATTTGTTATGGGATGCAATGGCTATCACATATTTAATGGTATATGTTGATGTTTTTGTAGCCGTGGTATGTATTAAACGTCCATGGATAAACCTTTGACTAGATTAGAATATTATGGAAGCTAGAGAAACCCTAATCAGATGTGTAGAAACCCTAGAATACAAGTCGGCTCAATAAAATAATTAGTATTAAAGTATTATCCTCTAGAATAAAAATTCATCCTAGACAGTTGACAAATATCACTATGAATAAAGGGTGCTTGAGATCAATTGGACACACACACACACTCAAGAAAGTGGTGCGCAAGTATAGAGGAAGACTGCAACTACAATGATTGCAGTGGGGCACTAGTCATAGTATGTGGTTTGGGATTTTCTACTTGGTGCACTACCTTTGGAGAAAGGTGTTCTCTATCTCTTTCTTGGTTATCCTTTGGTTCTAGCATTGCTTCCATAATCATTCTATCTGTCAAAGATTACAGTGCTTGGGGGTTGTTGCCTGCCTATCGTTGGGTGAAAATATTGTGATATTGTCTATGGTTAAAGAAGGACAATATTCTAATAAATTATGGGCCCATAGCATCTTCGGAACAATATAATCACTTGAAGGTAGATCCATATCTCTCTGTCAATCTTTTTTTAGCACAATTGTAGATGCAGCTAAGGCTTCTGGTCTTGCAGAAACAACATAACCTAACCTGATTTTTCAGGCACTTTAAGTGAAGTTTTTGGCATAATTATTGGATATCCTAGTGCACCCTAACCCAACTCATCTCCTAGTGCCCTCAGCCATGAAAAAATTCCAAGTTGATTTATTTGGGTCAATGTCAATGTTTGAATGGTCAAAGTCAAAGTTCAACTGCATAAGGTTAAAGTAAAAAAACAATCGTGAAGACCAGTTTCAGAGTAGAATACAGACTGGAAGGTGCCACCAACTTTAGAGCATGGAAGACTAAGATACTTCTCATCCTCGAATAAAATTACCTTCTAGATCACATAAACCAGGACTTTCCTGAGCCAGAAGAAGACGAAGAGAAAGTTAAGCATGGGAAGAAAGAAGTAATGACCAGAAGAATCCTGGTAGATTCTATTAGAGAGCATATAATTCCACACATTACATAAATAAAGAATGCAAAGAAAATGTACAAAGCCTTGGTGAAATTATTTGAAAGAAAGAACACTAGCAAAAAGCTATCTTTGAAAAAGAAACTCTGATGCATCAAGATGTTGAAGTCATATTCAATAAACACATATCTAAGAAAGGTCCCTTAAATAAGAGATCAACTTAAATCTATTGGAGATGAAGTTTCAGATGCATAACTTGTTACTATATATCTTAATGGATTACCAATATCATGGGAACCATTTATTCAGAGCATTTGTGGATGCACAAAGTTACCCAAGTATGACAATATATGGTCTGATTGTGTTCAAGAAGAAACATGAATGTTTTCCTGAAAAATATTGTAGAAACCTCCAAAAGAAGAAGAAGAAATGAAAGCATTTTCAACCCATGCAAGAAAAAGGAAAAGAAAAATTCCAAAAGAAGAATATAGGGCCATCAAGAAAGAAGAGGGATCTTTCATAGATTCAATGCTACATATGCGATCCACTTTAGCCACCTTTGTAAATATTTTCCTCAAAGGAAAAAAAAGAAAAGGAACATGCATAGATAGAAGATGACGACAAAGATCTACATAACAAGACTAAACCTGAAGAATAGTTCTACTAAATCCATCAGGAAGACCTCTACAAATCTCAGAAGAAAAGAGACTAAAGAGGAACAATAGCCATATTCTAGGTTTGCATATCAGGTTTGACATTTTTATTGCTACTTAAGTGAGTATTGTAATCCTTTAGATTTTATTAATACTAGGAACACATGAATGCTTAGTAGCATGTACTATTAATATAAATTCTTATTATACTTAATTTTAGTATGAACTAACATCTCCTCCAGGAGATATTTCTTGTTCTTCTTCTCAAACATGACACTTTGGTAATGCTATAATGAATTACCATAAAATTGATATGTTCTTATATAAAATGCTATTATATTGGAAATACATTTTCTCTTATTGTTTATGTTTCAGGCAAGTTATCCTACGTATTCCAAGAAGGTTACCATAGAAAAGAAAGACTTGAAAGGACTCAGAGGGAGTCAGTGATCAAGAAGAGGTAAGTTTTCGTGACACTTTACAGGATGCACAGGGACATGCAATAGATGGAAGTGTGTTTTGAGGATTCTCTTAGTTAAAGTGAGTTAATGGAATAATTTGAAAAGAAGGATACTATAGGCCTTTTTTCCGAGTTGTATGCCTTCATGCTGCGTTGTAGGCCTTTGTGTCGAGTTGTAGGCATTTGTTCCAAGTTGTAGTCCTTTGTAATAATTTGTAGGATTTGTGTAGAGTTGTAGGCCTTTGTATCAAGTTGTAGGATTCGTTTTGAGTTGCAAGCCTTTGTGTCAAGTTGTAGGATTCATGTTGAGTTGTCGACCTTGTACCGAGTTGTAGGTTTCATGCCAAGTTGTAGGCTTTATGCCGAGTTGTAGGCTGCTCTAGTAAGATGGTCTGGTATGCCGATTTTTTTCTACACCGGTGATACATTCTAGTACGCTATTAGTGTAGTCGATAATGTGTATGGATATGATGGTGTTGCTTGTAATATGATCTGGATCATCATGAGATAGCTTGTGTCGCTTTGATGATGTTATCGATCTGCAATACCATGTAGGTCTTTCCCATGCCATGTTGTATGGATGGATAATGATGATAGTAATAATGATACTCACAACATGGGTGTAGCCATGCGTGAGCACATCATGTGGGTGTATCCCATGTATCGATGATGGTGACACACATTACGAGATGTAGCTCTAGCGTTCTCTAGTGGGTTGTGACCACTAGATAAGAGTGACAGGTTCACATGGTTGTATCCATGTGTGATGTAATGATGATACCAATAGCATGGTATGCATAATGATAACTAGAGTATCATGGCATAGCGAGAAAGGCTATGAATATCGGAAGGGAAAATCATGGTTAGATACCTTCCTAGATAAGAGGGAGTATTGGTGTTCTAGTAGCTACAAGAGGTATTAAACCTCCATGGATAAACCTTTGACTAGATTAGAATATGATGGAAGCTTTAGAAACACTAATCATATGTGTAGAAACCTTATAAGACAAGTCTACTCAATAAAAGAATTAATATTAAAGTATTAGCCTCTGGAAGAAGAATTTGACCTATACAATTGACAAAGAGAACTGTAAATAGAGGATTCTTGAGTTCATTTGGACACACACTCACAATCAAGAAAGTGGTGCACAAATCTAGAGGAAGAGTGCAGCTGCAGCGACTACAGCTGGGTACTAGTCTTGGTATGTGGTTTGGGACTTTCTGCTTAGTGCACTACCTTTGGAGAAAGGTGTGCTCTCTCTTTCTTGGTTATCCTTTGAGTATAGAATTTCTTTTAGAATAATTCTATCTATCAAAGGTTATAGTTCTTAGGTTTGGTTGCGTGCCTATGGTTGGGTGACAATATTGTGATATTGTCTATGGTTAAATGAGAAAAATATTCTAACAGTATCCACCCTTGCTACTCAATCAAAGATCTCACCATTTTCAATACCATGTTATTGATCAAACCCTTTGGAAACTAGACTTACCTTCTATTTCTCTAGCCTATACCCAATGTTCTTCTTTCATTTCCTCTTCAAAATAAGTAGGTTGATAGGAAAATAAGTAAAAGTGAGCTTGTTGATCCATGTCATCCAACTACTCATAGATTTTCCTCAATCTTCTTATTTTTTTATTTATCATAGAACCTATTGACTCATTTCTAGAAGAAGAAATATTTTAAATATGTTCTTCTTGTATTTACACATGTAATCTTGGAAGTCTTGGAGGAGGTACTTGTTGTCCTAAGATTTCCACTCATTCATCTATTTGGAGTAATGGATTTTGGTTTTCCATTGTTTCATTTTCTTGGTGACTCCAAGATTTGTCCTCCAAGAATTTTACGTCTCTTCTTACCACAAATTTCTTGGTTACTGGGTTATATAATCTATCGGCTTTGGATTGTTCACTATACCAAGTGAAAATGCAATTTTCACTCGCATTGTCAAGTTTCCTTTTTATCTCTTCTAGGACATGTCCATAAGATATACAACCAAAAATTATGAAGTGAGAGACACTTGACTTTGTGCCACTACATGATTCTTAAGGAACTCTGTTTTTCACACTTTTTGTTGGATATCAATCCAGTATGTAGACTGAACAAGCAACAAATTCAGTGAAAAAATCATTGGATATATTCTTAGCATTGATCATGATCCTTTCCATGTTCATGATGGTCTGATTCTTTGTTTTAACCACTCCATTCTACAGTGGAGTATATATGGTAGTGAAATTCCTTTTAATTCCCTACATATTAGGTAACCATACCTAATATGCCCCAACCAAGTCTCATATGTTCTTGAGAAATTTTGTGCATATGACAGTGACATGCTTACACTTCTCAAATTCAATTGTAATAATATATTCTTGGTAATTTGAACCTTTGAAACAAGTCCTCTACTAGGTGGCTTAGTCTTCTACTAGGTGGCTTATTTGAGATAGTTCATATGGAGTCCTTGAATCTTCCATCACAACCATTTTGACTCATTTGTCCTATACTTATTATATTATGTCTAAGATTGGGTACATAGAAGACATCAAGAATGTTTTTCTTCTCATTGTTCTTAGTTAAGATTGACACAATACCTTTTGCTAAGGCCTTGAGATGATAATCATATCCTAAAGTAAGTTCAAATTGAATAGAAATATCAATTCTAGAAAACAACTTGTGTTACCTATCATGTGATTGTTGCAACCACTGTCCAACAACCGAATATCCTTGTTGTGATATTCTTTAGTGATTTGACATGAAAGTAACATTGTATTAGATGTCCCTTATTCAATGTTTCATATATTAAGCATTTCCCTTGTTCAAATCTGACTGTTTATTTCTACATTCACTTTCAAGTGACCATATTTTATGTAGTAGTAACATTAGGATTTATATTTGTCTATCCATCTTATTCCTTCCCCCCTCTAATTCTACGAGTATTTAGGATGATTTTATTGGTTTAAATTTTCTAGCATTGCTATTACTTCTTCTTGATAACTGCCTATGCCTATGTTTCCTCTACTTATGCCTCTACTAATGAATACCTAAGTATTGAAGGCATGTTTCAAGGATTCCTCTTCCATTTTGATTCTTTATTCATGGTATATAAGAGAACCCAACAATTCTTTGACTATCAGTTTAGACATATATTTGGACTCTTCTATGGAAATGAAAACCATTTCAAATTTATTAGGTAGACCTCTGAGAGTTATTTCAACAATTTTATCATCTTCAATATTATCTCCATGAATCCTGAGTTGATTCACAATTCCCATCAATCTGGTCATGAATTGGTCAAAGTTCTTTGCATCCTTCATCTTCAAGGTTAGAAACTCTCTGCTTAGGCTTTGAAGCTTCACATTATTCATTTTGTCATTACCCTGATATGTTAATTATAGTATATCCAAGGATTTATTTTCATTAGATACTCGTGTTATATTGGGAAAAATTGAGTCATCCACTAAACTATAGATCCAAAACTTGGCCTTGTTCTCCTTTTTACCTCAATTTGACAAGATGATATATTTGTCCATAAGTCATGGTCTGCAAAGTTGCTTGATCAGGCTATGAGAAGATATTCTCCATTGGTTCCCAACATTCCTGAAATTGTAGGAATGTTTTCATCGTTAGAGACCAGAACTCATATGTATTTCCAGCAAGAACCAATCCTTCTGTTTTCCCTAGATTATTGTTTTCCTTGTTTCTCCACTTTTTAACTTTGTCCCTTTATTTTAATCCTCAATCACCTTTTTTTTTATTCAATTTAACTTTCATACATACCTAAATTTACGCTTTTAATATAGCAAAAGTTGATCACTAAAATATACAAAAATATTTAGTGGAAAAACAAAACAACTTCAATTTTTAAGCCGATCACCCTAAAAAAAATTGAGCATTATTTAACTTCGAATAAAATAGAAAAAAAATAAAAATTAAAAACAAAAACTCCAATTTACCTCCTTATGGAATCAACTAGGGTGTGTTCCTTTGAAACCTTTGACTTACTGAAATTTGGCTTTAGCTCTTCCACTTTTTCTACAGATATCGGCTCCTTGGATGTTTATCTTCCATGATTTTTCTTGATCAATGATCTATCTACTCTTCATTCTTTGAAAATTATTATGAACCTAATATAATATAATGTTAATTTGATAAGAAGAGACAAATATGAGGAAAAGAATGGGAAAACTTGTTGGGGCATCGCTCTCCCTTCTCATTATTAAATAGATTTTCTACAATGGAGATTTAGCAACCTTGGAGGTTTGATACAGTCAAAACTAAAAACTGGATAACAATTGCATAAAAATTTCCATAAGTAGAAAAATATTGAATCAAATAATCACCCAATTAACTAATCTATGCATAATCAGTCAACAAGAGAGAGTTATGTTTTATTATTTCATTCATAGATGTCGAAGAAAACCAACCGTACTCTAAAGGCGAGGAAGGGATCACAACAAATAAAGGATATGTGAAACAGAGAAATGTAGCCTCTCATGTAAGGTGAGTGTTAAGTTTTTCTTATTCTTCCAATGGATTACTATACAAGTACTTATATGAACATGACGATGAACTAGACCTACACCATGACCTAGAGCTTGACCTAGACCATGACCTAGACTCTCCTAGCTCCATCTAAGCCTAGGAATAACCTATACTCTACCCTTAACCCCCTACACACCCAATACCTAAGTGCACTATGCCTATAATTCTTGTTTAATACTGATATTTTATGGATATGACCATTCACCTACGGTTTAAGAATGATTTCACATGGTTTAATGATGATTATGGTACGTTGATTCTTCTTTTTTATTTGAAGATAAGAATAATATTTTAGTGGATTAGATATTATTTATATGCAATATCTATCCTTATTTGAATGTTTTTCTTAATTCATTTTTAAATCATTTTATATTTCATGTTTCTTAACGTTTTTTTGATTTGATTTGATTTCATTGTCAAGTTTTCTCACATCTCTCTAGGATTTCCCACTATTTGATTTTATATTATCAAAAATCCATGATTGATATTTTTCTTATGAGATTGGAATAGATTATGTATTACTATAAAACTCATTTATTTGTAGATTCTTTAATATTGGACTGTTGTTGGTGTCCATTTACAACTTAGTAACAAGCATAAAAGGTTAAATTTCCTTGATTTTGTATTATTCACAATCAATGTTTGACATGCCATAGATTATGTATGACATAAAACTTATCTATATGTACTCTCTCACACACACTCTCTCTCTCTACCCCCATTATCCCTCCCTCCCTCTCTCCCCCTCCATCCCACTATCTCTCCTCTCTCTCTCTCTCCTACATCTACCATCTCTCTCCTAGATCTCTCTCTCTCTACCCTCCCCTCTTGGTCTTCCTCTCCCACCCTCTCACACTTTCAAAAAATCCATCTCTACCCCCTTGTCTCTTTACCTCTTTCATATAACACCCACTCTCTTTCTCACTATATCCCCCTCCCTCTCTCTCCCCCACTCTCCCCAGCTTTCTCTCTTTTCATATATCTACCCCCCTTCCCTCTCTCCCCCCCATTTCTCTCACTCTCTCTCTATCTACCTCCCCTCTATGTATCCCTCTCCCTCACTCTCACACAATCTCTTCATATTCCACTCTCCACCTCTCACACTCTCTTTCTTCCTATATATACACCCCCACTCTACATCACAAGGAAAGAAATGGCCTTGATTTAGATATGTGAAGACCTATAGCTAGAACTAGACATAGAAATACCTAGACATGGAAAGACCTATATCATGACCTATACATATACGATGATCATGAACTAGACCTATATGATGACCATGAAATAGACCATGACATAGGCCTAGACCTAGACCTAGACCATGAACTAGACCACGATATAGAGCTAGAGATAGACTTAGAACATGACTTAGACCTATACCATGACCCAAACCATGACCTAGAGCTTGATCTATACCATGAACTAGACTCCCCTAGCTCCATATAAGCCCAGGAATTATCGATACTCGACCCTTAACCCCCTCCACACTTGATCCCTAAGTGCACTATGCATATACCTCTTGTTAAAGTCCCCACAACCCTTGCACCCACATCTTGGTACTCTAACCATTTTTCTATGCTTCAAAACACTTTCAATCCTAATCCCTTAGGTCATAGTTGTCCCAAAACCCTTATACATATTTATTCATAAAGATAATTTGTCTAAAATAGATGTTATATCCATTGCATTAAGAGAGCATGTGCAATTTTTTGACTTGAAAGAATTGAGGTTGTATGCTCATCCCTGCCTAGGAGGAATGTGTGAACATTTTTATAATGTGCATCTAATTTAGTGCACATGCATTATAGAAACGTGTGCATGTTCGTGTTGGGAATTTTTATGTGTCAATAACACTCCTCAACCTCATTTATCTCAAAAACTCGAATAAGCATGAAATATACATGAAAAAATAGTAAGATCAAATAGGTTTTTCTTCTTGTTGTCTTGTTATTTAATTCATAGACAATTTTGTGCTATTGCAAGTCAATTGTTGGAATAATTGGAAAATGAATTTGTCCAAGTGGAGTTGGAATTGTTGGTTGTGTATTCTTATGTAATAGAAAGAAAAAAAATTCCAATTGAAATTGTTAGTTGTGTATTATTTTGTAATACCAACACAAATTTGTCCAATTGGAATTCTTAGTTGTTCCTTTTTGTGTAATACCAAGACAAATTTGTCCAATTGGAATTGGAATCATTAGTTGTATCTTCTTGAGTAATACCAAGACAAATTTATCTAACTGGAATTGGAATTGTCAGTGGTGTATTCTTGTGTAATACCAAGATAAATTTGTCCAATTGGAATTGGAATTGTTAGTTGTGTCTTATTTTGTAATACCAATAAAACTTTGTCCACTTGGAATTGGAATTGTTAGTTCTGTCTTCTTGTGTATTGGACAAACAAATTTGTGGAAGGGTTCTTAGAAGCCAATTTTTCTCTTCAAACATGGGGAACAAAAAGAATTGAGATAGAAATTCCTCGATGAAAGTAATTACCATTGAAAAGGTAGAAGAAGAAAGAGAAAAATAAAAGTTATGTATGTCAAGGAAATGGCCTTCAGAAGAAGGAAATCCAATTTCTAGCGGAATATATGTTGTTGTTGTTTCTCGTCCATAACCACAAGAAAATCTTAGGAGTTCAGTAGAGACCAACCCAACCAATATCTCATCGGGAAACATTTTTGTGGATTACCATATGATGGAGGATTTCTTTGGATTTTATTATGTAATGGATGAAATTAGAGAGGTAATTGGTGCACAACATTATGGTGAATAATTTCATGTGGTGCAACCTCTTTTTGGATAGTCAAACGTTCTAGAAATTAGTCATGGGCATGTCCAATCTCCTCCCAGAATTGATCTTCTAGTGATTGAAGGGGAAATAAATGCAACTTTGTTAACTCTACAATAGGGAGGTCAAGAGTTCCATAATAGGGGTACATAGTCCCTACCTATATTGATAGGTGTGCGGAGAAGAACTCTTAAACACATTCAAGTGGATGAAAGTGGTCTACAATCAATTGAAGGTAAGTTACCGAACCATACTATTTGTTATCATTCTTATAAAATCATGAAAGAATATTTTGAACCAAAATATAATATCGTTAAATGTCAATTATTTTTGGATTTGTTAAATCTAGAAGTTTGACTACTTTTTGGAATAAAATTTTAGGCATTAAAACAGTCAAAAGTTTAGAAACAAGTGATCATATTGTTAGAAACCTTGTGGATTCTTTTTAAATAATTGGAAAGAAATATCATTCTAAAGACTGTAATGTAGCCAAATGTGTCTTGTCACAATAAATTGTTAGCAAGATCACAAGAAAACATTGTTTTCTCCAACAAACCTCTCATCTCATGAAATGCAATATCAAAACCCTTATAAAGTATTCTAATAGATGAGATAGCCTCAACATAGGTGGCCGAATAGATTTGTGGGCCTTCACTAGTAGGTTACCTCATTCTGACATGAAGTTAATTGGAGCAGTTAAGGGACTAGTACAAAATTTCTTCCATGAGAACACTAGGCCTTCTTCAAACCAAAAACATGTAGTAAAATTGAGAATGGGATATGGGGACCGTGAACCCCGTATTAAATATTTTCTTAAAATTACGAAGATAGAATAGTATGAGAGATACAGAATAATACATAGTGCAGTTAACTTGGGCCATAGATATTTCCCTAAATCAAAGCCTTGGTATGTTCAAATAAACACAATTCATAACACATGGTTTTGTAGATATCACATTGAGTATGGTTATTTTTATCACACACACACACACACATTTTTTTTTTGTATTGCATAAGACCCTTTTGCAAGAACGCTCACTTATATTACCATCATCGCCATATACATACTTTATTCATAACATCTTGTGTACAAGGCCACAAGGTTGTACATTTTATCAAAACTCTTGTTTAGATGGTACATGCCCCAGGTGCGGTGGAATGACATTAGGAAGCAAGTGCATCCATGTAAGCGATGAGTATGAATTGGGGAGGAAGGATATTTCCTTGCAAAGATTTAAATATGTCATATATTATATTAATGGAGGGAAGGAATAGAAAAATATACAATTGGTGACTTCCAAAGTATGAGTATGTGACTTCATGAAGGAATTTGTCAAAAATACATGACAATATGTTGAGCTTGTCCATGTGGCTCAATGGCAGGACGAGAATTTTAGAATGTGTAGAGATACATTTCCTGTTGGTATTGTCTTATTAGTGGTTGATTTTGATGATAACTACACCCTTCAACTTCAAAATGAGATTCAAATCCAATATTATCATTCGGACCATGTCAGCATAATGGACTATATCTTATATAGGCATGGGCTAGATAGTAATGAAAAAAATAGAGTTATATTGAAGGAGTATCACTTTTACATAAGAGATGATTGATGCCATGGCTTAGAATACAAACAACTTTGCTTTCAATTGTTCTAAAAACACCTTAAAGAGAAGAATATGCAGATGGATCAACATTGGATTTGGTCAAATGGTTGCGTAGGATAGTTAAAAAATGCTCATGTATTTCAATGGTTATGTATATTGCACAAACAACTCAAGGTACCACACATTTCGAACTATTTTGTGTCTAGGCATGGGAAAGGGGAACATGATGGAGCAGGAACATGCATAAAAAGACTGTTGCGCAAGAAAAAAATTATGTTCACAACTACTTTCCTCATTCGATATGTAAAACCCATTGTTGAATAATGTTCTTTAGTAATGGGAGAGGTAACAAGAACCCGTGAAGACCAATCACATAGGAAAATACATGTACATAAATATTTTTGGAAGATGGTCAATATAGATCGATCACTGTGGTATGATTTCAAAACAATCCAGGATACTTGTCGATTCCATTCATTTCAAACATTAGACAATGCAATAGTTGAAATATGGACAAGAAAACTCTCTTTCTTCTATGGTCCATGTAGTAGTAATGAATGGCATAATTGAGAATTGATAGATTGGGTTGATATATGAGATCATGTATCACACTCCATTGGTCGATGCATAACTATGGAATTATCCCAGTTGGAGGAGGACCAATCAAATATTTCAGCAGGTTATGATCATGTCTTGGATCTCGTACTCCCGGGTTCGTTGAAACCTTATATAAAATTTTGAATAACTAACATCAATGTTTTATTATTTGGTCATTTAGTGGAATCACGTGTTGACACTCCATTTGTTGTAGGGAACATATACATAGTGGTTTCCATAAGAGGTAATGAATGGGGCATTGATTATTGCTTGGCACGTTTCTTAGAGGGAAATAAGACCCTCATGCGATCAGTAACAACCTCTGAAGGCATTGAATTTATAATATATGGTTGTTAAAGGAGAATATCTGACATAGGATGGAAGAACATGCAAGAAAGGTGGTTATGTATTTCAATATTATATATCAGGTGAAAATGTATACCATTTTATGAACTTGGTTGTTGGTAAAAACCTCGAACTACAAACAATGCCAACTAAGAACTCATCAAAGGTACAAAACTTCTTGGTTTACTCTCAGAAAGATAATTTAATGGATATCATTAGTATTAGAAGTGATCCTGATGGTCTACTTGAGTGACCATAGGTATTTAGAAGGAACAATTGAACAAATATTTCAGATTTATGAATTATTGAAACTTTGTCTTTATTTTATGGTTGTCATTGTATTCTTGTATTTTGTGGTTCATTTTTGTTGTTATGGAGCTATGCTTATCCTTCCCTTGGATTTCCTTGCCTCTTTTGTGTATCCTTGCCTTAAATTTCCTACCCATTCCATGACATGCCTTGTCTTGCATGTCATGCCTTGCCTTGCCATGCCATGTCATACCGTTCCTTGTCTTCCCATGCCATGCCATGCCTTTCCTTGACTTTTCATGCCATTTTGTGCCATCCCATGCCTTGCCTTGCCATGTCATGCCTTTCCTTGGCTTCACTATCCATTCCATGCCATGTCTTTTCTTTCCATACCATGTATTTCCTTTCCTTCACTCTCCATGTCTTTATTTCACTTTCCAATCCATGCCATGCCTTTCCTTGCCTTTACATTCCATGCCTTGCCATGATTTTCCTTGTCTTTCCTTACCTTTCCTTCTCATGTCATGCCATGCCATGTCTTTCCTTCTCAATCCATGTCATTCATGTCCTTTCCATGCCATTTCATTCCTTTCCATGCCATGCTTTGCCTTTCCATGCCACACCTTTCCTTTCCATGCCATTTCATTCCTTTCCATTCCTTTCCTTGACTTGACTATTTTTATCCTTCCCTTTCCTTTCATATCCTTGATTTCCTATCCTTTTCTTACCTTTCCTTGGCATGTCATGTCATGCCTTAACTTGACATGACATTCCTTTCCTTTTCATTCCATGCTATTCCATGCATTGTCATGCCATGCCATCACATGCCTTGGCTGGTCATGCCTTGACTCGTCATGCCTTTCCTTTCCATGCCATTCCTTTCCTTACCTTTACTTTCCATGTCATTTCATGCCTTTCCTTCACTTTCCATGCCATGACGTGCCTTGACATGCCTTTCATGGCCTTGCCTTTCCTTCACTTTTAATGACACACCATGCCTTTCCTTCACTTTCCATGCCATACCTTTCCTTCCCATGCCATGCCTTGACTTTTCTTTCCTTGCCTCGTCATGCCATGCCTTTCCGTTCCATGCCATGCCTTGTCATGCCTTTCATTTCCTTTCCATTCTATGCCATATAATTCCATGTATTTTCTTGCCATTCCATGTCACGCCTTTCCTTTCCATTACATTCCATGCATTTCCTTGTTATTCCATTCCATTCCTTTCCATTCCATGCCTTTCCATGGAATTCCCTTCCTTTCCTTTTCATCCCATGTCTTGCCATGACATGTGATGTTTTTCCTTTCCATGGAATGCCTTTCCTTTCCATGCCATTCCATGTCACGCCTCAAATTTACATGCCATGCCTTGCCTTTGAATGCCATACCATGCATTTCCTTTCCATTCCATGTCATTCCATGCCATTATTTTCCTTCCCTTTCCATGCCTTTCCTTTCATTCACTTCCCATGCCATGGCATGCCATGCTTTTCCTTTCGATGAAATTTCATTCCATGCCATGCCATCTCATGCATGTAAGGTAAGATTTGAGATCTCATTCATGCAAACTTTCTTTAGCCTTTGGATCATTCTAAGTGGAAGGACAAGATAAGATAGAAGAGAAGCACTGTAGACAGATGAAGCCATTGATCCAAGATCCTGATTGAATGAACATCTTTCACTTCATATATAAATATATGAGGAGGTTACGCTCTCGAAGTTTTGAGATTTGAAATTCCTGAAATGCGAATTTTCATCAACCGTCGAATCATTTCAAAGTGGAAGGATGTGATAACCTAGAAGATTCATATCGCATACAGATCAGGCCGTCAATCCAAGTTCATGATCGATGAACAACATTTATCTCAGATATAAATATGTGAGGAGGTTACGCTCAGGAAAGTTTAAGATTTGAAAAACCCAAAGCTCAGAGATTCGAAATGAATAAGGACCATCAAATCTAGAGAACATATGATGATATTTATATTTAGGAGACCACGTAAGAAAGGATGTATGGGAAATTTACATCAAAAGACCACGTCAGCAAGGACATGTGGCAGACCACGTCAGTAAGGACGTGTGGCAGACCATATCAACAAGGACACGTGTAAATATGTGAGGAGGTTACGCTCAGGAAAGTTTAAGATTTTAAAAACCCAAAGCTCAGAGATTCGAAATGAATAAGGACCATCAAATCTAGAGAACATATGATGATATTTATATTTAGGAGACCACGTAAGAAAGGATGTATGGGAGATTTACATCAAAAGACCACGTCAGCAAGGACATGTGGCATACCACGTCAGTAAGGACGTGTGGCAGACCATGTCAACAAGGACACGTGGTAGACCATGTCAGCAATCCATGTTATAAAATACACATGGCATAATCAGATGATGACATGTGTCAAGAGGAAATTGGCTCATTCCATGTCAAAGAGTGACATAAACAAGTTATGTCACTTTGGGAGAAATGCTTCGGGAGTTTTATCATGAATGAATGTCAAAAGTCCCGAAGTTCTGAAGTTACTCTCATTCGTCGATCTAAGATACCCTTCGGACACTATCCTAACCATTAGATCAAGGATATGAACATGTGTCACATCAGGATATATACGTCGATGTCAACAAGAAACTGTGACAGACCACGTCAACATTCTACGTCAGTAAGGACACATGGCATAGTCAGAGAACAACAAGTGTCAAGTTGAAATCAACATTTTAGGTATGTGAAAATCACAAATATGAGTAACACGTGGAAGATTCTCAACTCATGACACATTATCAAGTGATGCAAGTAAGTTATGCCACTCTAGGATTTTTACCACCAACACTAGCCCAAATTCCTGAAGTCTCGAATGTCGAAGACCAGAAGTGGACACGAGATGCCTGATCTGATGTTGGGTGTATTCTTGACCGTCAATCTACTACAGTGGAAGGATAGTGTAAGCCAAAATGTTAACCAACCAAAATATGTCTCCATCGTCTTATGACTGACTCAGCAGGTGATCACTCTAGACGAAAGAACAAATTGATATTTTAAATCTCCGAAGTCCGGAGACCCAAAGGAAATATCAAACGTTAATCCGAAGAGGGACATGCGTCAGTGGTTTGTCAGCTCCAAAATATTGACGTACGATGGAAAGAATGGGTTGAGACTTGAAATATCCAAAGTCCAAAGACCTGAAGGAGATCTCGACCATCGATCTGATGTTCGATTAAATCGTCAATCGTTGATCAAAATATAGTGGAAGGATAGCGTAAGCACAATAGATGAAGTCGTGGAGTAAAAGGTGGCCATCCATCTCATTGCTTGATTAATTCCTGACCGTTGGATTAAGAAATGAAGGATAGACGTAAGGATCGTATTGACCATTGATCCAGTTCCGTGATTAAATGTGAATCATCCTATCTATTCAGCAATATTTTATTCGGGATTTTTGAAATGTTGGAAGTCACGAAGACCCAAAGGGAAAAGTTTCAAAGTTATGACATCCATCCATATCGTCAGAAGATTGAATCGTGACCGTTGATTGATAAGTGCTCAAGCACTCGTCTCACCTAACATCTGGTCAATGCCATTGGTTATATGGGAAAGGGATTTGAAAGGGAATAATGTAATATATCGCTTAAATTGTTAAGCATGTGGTTATATGCCATTGATCATATGAACATGGTTTGAAGGAAGTGTTGATCTTTGTTATCACGGAGATGAAGGAAATCAATCCATGAATGTGATCAATTTATGAAATGAAAGAGGATGCTAGGTGTAGCACTGAAGACCCGAATTGATGCTCTCTAGTGGTCCAAGAAGTTAGTGTAAATGAACAAGTTAGTTATAACTTATTGCACAAGTTGCCTCAATAACTTGAATAAGTTTTGAGCATAAAAAAGTATAAATACAAACATAATTGGTTCACTTGAAACGGTGCTTGAGGAAGTAGTGTTTCTTGTGAAGTGAATGAGGCATATTTGGACCTGAGGTCTATGTGAATATAAGAGAGATGTAGAAGTGAAGAAGGCACAAATATATCAGAGGAAAGATAAAGTGAAGAAGGTGCGAATTTCAGAGAGAATATGAAATTTTGTGATGAGGATTTATGGTAGACCTCTAATCATGAGATAGATTTGATTCTATAATGGATCAATACTACTAGAGTCGGTTGCTCTAGTTGGATAGACTGAGTTCTATCAACAAGTTGGGTCTTGTGGCAAGCTGGGTCTTGCTTGAGATTTGGTGCTCTCCGAGGAGTTGGTGCTCCTTACTTCAATTGGTGTTGATACAAAATAAGTTGTTGCTGGGAAAATTCATATTACTATTGTTGTAGGAAAATCTCCCTGTGGACAGGTAGATTTCCTCAAAGAGCTAGACCCTACTCTAAGACACAAAGTGCTTAATTTGGAAACTGACTTCCTTTCAAATCTGTACAAACTAACACATGAGAAGGAAGGAAAACAAAAGTACCTCTTTATCGACGTTTGTCCCTGCACACTCCGTGTTGAGCTCTGATCCTTTGCTCCTCGATGAGTCCTATAGACAAACAAGATATGACCACTCCCTACTCTATTGATATTAGCTTGAAAACAGATCTATCTATCAATGATAAGTTCATGTGAGATCGGACACAAACTAGAAAGAAACAGGCCAAGCATGTCATATTGATGAGAGTAACGACAACAATACTTACAATCGTAGATGCGAATGCGATAGCTTCGTCAAGTCCCCTTTGTCTAACACTTGCTTGAAATATCCAAAACCTGGATGATAGCAGCTTCACTGATCACTTCTCCTTTGACTGACTGTGTTTTCCCTATGATATCATAGGTTTGATGCTATCAATTCTTCCCCCCAATCAGTTTTGTTCTAGCACCACTTATGAGATCATAAGTTTGGTGTAATTCTCCATTTTCAATCCTCTTTCACCATTAGAAAGCTTCTTTATATAGCCTTGGAGAGGCTTTAACCACTTGATATATCCTTGGGGAAGTTGAGGATTTACATCCTTCAGTTGAGGATCTACCCTAAGATCATGGCTGGACTAGGGATTCAAATCCAACTGCCTTCCAAGAATGAAAGGATCCTTCCCCCATTCATCTCAGCAACTTAACAACTACCTAGAATAGGTAGCACTCCCCCAAAAGGGCTATCAGAGCGTTGTAGCGCTCCCTAGTAGGCTTTAGGGGGGCACCAACGCTCTCAAAATCTATAGCACTCCCTCAAAAGGGCCAGGGGAGCTTTATAACGCTCCCTGACAATGTAAGGGGGAGTGTCAGAGCTCCCATAAGAGGTATAGGGGAGCGCTCCTCTCTAAAAACTCAGTTTTTGAGGTGCTTACAGATGGAAAAAGGTTTGCAATCTTGTTGACTCATTTCTCCTCTTCCAAATCAAGTGTATGAGATGTTTTAAGTGCCTCCTTAGTGTCGTCATTATGGAAGTATGCTTGAACAATGTCTGCGACACTTGTGAACAACTTGCGACACTTGCGAAAGTTGTAAGGAAGATGCGACACTTACGACAATTGAGAGGGACATGCGACACGTATCCAGTTGAGTAATTTTGACGTGTAACAACTATATTCATATCAATTATACAAAATATTACACAAACATATGATGTCTCTTATGTCCATTGTGTTATGATCTGATTGTTATTAATCTGTTAAATTATGTTTTAATTGCTAACTTGTAAAAAGAAGAAAAGTAAGAAAATTCCACACACTAATTCACTCCCCCCCACCTCTTAGTGTGGGAGGTGTGTTCAACAATTGGTATCATATCGAGGTTCCTTTAGCACATTTTAACCACTGGAAGGTATATCCTAAAGAAATCGGTTGATAGATGGTTCTCTCCGCAATTGAAGCTCCCTTATTTGATGGAACAGAGTATTCCTCATGGAGAGAAAATATGAAACAATATTTGAAGTCAAAAGGATCTGAAGTTTGGAATTCAGTAGTACGCATTATTTAACTACATCAAAGAATTTATCCAATATTATAGTCCAAAGAAGAGAAAGGAAGAACAATGAAGTGGCATTGAAAATTCTTCGCAATGGATTATCAGATACATTCAAGGAAAGCATAGGACTATGCACATCCGCCAAGGAATTATGGTTGGAGTTAGAAAAGATGTATCAAATCAAAAGTGAAGACACAAGAGACATTCCTATCAAGGATGAATATGAATACTCGACCATCAATAAAGGTAAGTACTCTCCAAAATATTTTGATTGCAATAGCATTGATATTGAATCCTCCCCTACAAGTAAAGAAGAAGACTCAAATACAATAACATAATTTTTTGTTAGCATTTATTCCATGGAAGAATTAGAAGAAGAACTATCAAAGTCCAAACAAAAGGTTGATTGGAGTCTCTGTGAATACCTATATGACCATCATGAATCACACTATAGCTATCTTCATGACTACAAAAAATAATTTCTTGAAAAGAGTCAAAAGCATGTCTTGGAAATAAAGGAAATGTTCATGGAAAATTAAAAAATAATATATGAGCAGGACAATCAGTTAGAAGATAAAGAAGACGAGATTAAGAAACTAAAGAAAGAAATCATTCAATCAAAAGAAAAGAAGAAAGAAGATGGTGAGCTTAGCAATCAAAGGCATATCCTGGAAATAAAAGAAAAGCTCAAAGACAGTGAAGAAATCATATTTGAGAAAAAGATTCATTTAGAAAACAAAGAAGAAGAGATCAAAAGATTGAAAACAAAAATTGTTGATCTAACAAAAGAAAAGGAAGAGGAAATCGAGAGACTGAAAAATGAAATCAGTCAAGGAAAAGAAGAAATAAGGAAGATGATAAACCAAGAAAAAACCTTTCATATCTAAAATAACTAAAGGAAAGCTATGTCAGTCTTAAAATCCAACTTGAAGAAGCCAAAAGGAGAGAGGAGGTAGTAAGGAACCAGTTGGAAAAAATGGAAAAATCCTGTCATGAGCTAGAAGAAGTTGTGAATCTTAGAAAGAAGGTTGAGAAGTTAGACACCCAAATAAAGTTCTTGAATATCTCTATCACCCCGGATGAGATATTGGATAGTCAAAGATCACCAAATGACAAATTTGGTCTTGGATACAACAAGGAAGAGATCAATACTCCTAAGAAATCTTATGCAGGTCCTTCATTTGTAAAAGGTGAAAACAGGTCTAACAAAAGTCCTTCACTTGTAAAGGATGAAAACAGTTCTGAAACAAGTCCTTCATTTGTAAAAGATGAAGAGAGGTCTGTCACATCTCCTTCATTTGCAAAAAGTGAAAGCCTGTATGAATCAGGTTCTTCATGTTCAAGAAGTAAAAACAACACTACAAAATTTATAAGATCAGATCAAGGAAGACGTTGACGCAGCCTCAGTCCCCTTGCCTCGGCAATGGAACCTCTACGCTGACCTCCCGGTCTTTAAGGATCGTTAAAATTTCACCCTCGAGCTGGAGTGGCTCCTTTGATTCACCCCTAGAATCTCTATTTAAATTTGACCCACAGGTCTTTTTCGACACCTTACAGCCTTTAGGCCCGATCCCTTCTCCGTTGACAACAGAAAGTTACAATCGGGTTTCTAGGTTTCCCAATCCCCAATGACACAAACACTTTCTTTTTTCGAATTCCCGATCTCCGATATCCTGATGTGCTCCCTTTGAGCTTTAGCTCCCCCTGGATATTCCCTAATCATATGACCTATTCTCAAGACCGTAGCCTTACCTCCCTTCGGGGTTTCAGACTTTCTTATGCTGAAATGCACGGATGCTTTGTCCATGGGATCCCCGATCCTTTGAGATCCTGCTATGCTCTGAATCCAGCTAGCCCTCTAGGATAGACCCGTGGTCCACACGATCTTGACTTATATGACCACAATCCTAACACCCATCAGGATTCGAGGTTTCGAACGCCGAAGTGTATGGGATCTCGTCCTCTAGATTCCCGATCCTCCGAATTCTGATATGACTTTTCCTTTTGGGAAATTTCCCGAAAGCTTCGATCTCAGCCACATGTCCAAACTGATGGATGGCTTCGATCATTACAGGGTTTCCAACATGATTTTTCTCGATCTCTTGCTCACAGAACTTCTGATTTCCCGAATGCAGAAATACCGATGGCTATGCCTTGGGTTGGAACTTTCCTCCTCCCATTCACGAAACTTAACCTTATGCAACTCCCGACTAATCCAACGGATGATGGGTAATTGGAGAGGATCCAATGGAACACGTTCTCCTGTGGGTGAACTCTACACGCTACCGTATCCTCTTCTCTTCTCTAGAAGGTTTGACATCTCGTGGGATTTCGCTAATCCTCCAAAAGGATTCTTGACCATCGGTCTCTTCCCTTTGTTGATTTATACAAAGGGGACCAAGGATTCCTCCCTGGACTTATCCTCTTACACTACAAAATTCTGATTCCCCTCAATGTTTTCCAAAGGCTTTACTCCTCCTGAGCTTCTCACAACTTCGAGCCTCAAAGAGGATCCTTGCATGCACTCCTTGCGGAAACTTCCAAACACCTAAAGTATTAACTTCTTTTCGACCTTGCGCACGCTTTGCAGCAACAATCTCTCAACAGTTTGCTCAGGTTCGTAACCCTGAAACTTCACTTGGCTTGCACACTCCTTGCACGGCTCTTATGCCCCAACTGCACTTCTGGGCGAATGAGAACAAAAGTTACTCTATCTGAATCCTCTGTCAACGCACTCCTTGAGGACAATTCGACTACACTCCTTGTAGGAATCCTTGTTTAGATAGAGAAACAATTGAAACTCATTCATTCTTCCTTTCAGGCTTCAAAATTCAACATGAAATCATATACACAACATATAAAGCAAACATACATGAGAATACCTTTCAACATCAACACACAAAGAACCAACAAAACCATGAATTTGAATTAACCTCTTCCTATTAATCCAAATATATGTACATGGGTGTTCTTACACAGCTCTCTGCATGCTCTTTCTCTTCTTCCTGTTTCTCAATAATATTACAATATACAATGAGGGTGTCTATATCCCGTTTCCCTCTTGCGCTCTAAAACTGTCTAATCTAGAATTAAATTCTATCTACCTGCATTAACTACTTTAAATGTCTTCTACCCAGTAAGGATGAGAGAAAATTTCTCAAGGTCCGGTTACATTATACAAAAGGGCGGTCCTTCTTAATGGATTCATTTAAGATGGCACATCAATTCAAGGAGATTTCAAAATTTGTGCTGGCTATCTACCTGCATTAACTACCTTAAATGTCTTCTACCCACTAAGGACGAGAGCAAATCGCTCAAGGTCTGGTTACATTATACAAAAGGGTAGTCCTTCTTAATGGATTCATTTAAGATGGCACATCAATTCAAGGAGATTTCAAAATTTGTGCTGGCATTTGTCCAGTTGTCTTTTTCCCCGCGTTGGTTTGCTTGATGTGTTGGCGATGCTCCTTCATCATACTCCCTCGCTTGAAAACTTTCATGGGCTCCTTTCCATGAGCTCACGCACGATCTATCCATGCTTCTTTATCTCAGCTTCATTCTCTCGGCTGGCATCTTCAACTGGATGGTTCTTCAATTTGACCAGATACTCAAAGTATTGCTTTCGTCTGGTCTTCTTGCTTACTCTCTTATCCAATATGCGTTTTATTTGTGGCTTCTCTGCAACTGGCATCTAATTTTGCCACTGAACCTCTAACTTTTCATCACTTGCTCCTACTCCCTCAACTTGGTATGGGTACAAATCTGAGACATTGAATATCAAAGAAATTCTGATCGCATCAGGTAATGCAATCTCATAAGAATTCGCCCCAAATCTCTTCAAGACCCTAAATGGTCTGATTTTCTTCATCTTCAATTTATTATATGTTCCTCTCGGGAACCTTTCTTTCCTCAAATGTCCCAGAATCAGGTCACCAACCTCAAACTGGAGTTGTCTTCTGTGTTGATCTTCTTTGTGCTTATACTCCTGGCTTGAATTCTACAATCACTCCTTCACCTGGATATGAAGTTCCTTCATCACCTCTACAAATTCTTCTGCACTAGAGCTCCTAGTTGCAGTCTATTCTAAATCTCTCAGTTCAGAAATTCCTCTTGGCTGCATGCCATAGACAACCTGAAATGGACTCTGCCCGCTGCTCCTGTTAACCGAGTCGTTATATGCAAACTCTGCATGTGGTAATACGTTGTCCCACTGGATGTGGTGTTCTGTCACCAAGCTTCTCAGCAAGTCTCCCAAACTTCTATTCACCACTTCCTTCTATCCATTCATCTGAGGATGATAAGCTGAACTAAATTCCAAATTAGTTCCTAGCTTCTTCCATAAGGTCCTCCAAAAGTGTCCTACAAACTTCGTATCTCTATCTGAAACTATGCTCCTTGGTAAGCCGTGAAGTCAAATGATTTCTTTGAAAAATAGATTCGCAATGTGAGTTGCATCACTTGTCTTCTGACATGGGATGAAGTGTGCCATCTTGGAAAATCTATCCACCACCACAAATATTGAATCAAAACCTCTTTGCGTTCTTGGAAACCCCAATATGAAATCCATGTTGATTGCATCCCATGGCCTCTCAGGTATGGGCAATGGTTGATAGAACCCCGTATTCTACTTCCTTCCCTTCGAATGCTAGAAAATTCTACATTTGTCTATGAATATCTTGACATCCACTCACATTATCGGCCAAAAATATGACTCATTCAACTTCGTGATTGTTTTTTCATGACCGAAATGTCTAGCCAATCCTCCACTATGTTTCTCCTTCAGCAGATTCTCCCTCATGGAGCATTTCGGAATACACAGTTGATTGCCCCTGAACAAAAATCCTTCCTGGATCATATACTCCATCCATTGGCTCCTATCACTGAGAATTGGATTCTCAGTTGCTTCATACACCTCTTGAAAATATGGATCATCTATGTACATGTTCCTGAGATCATCAAAACCCAATGTTTTGACTCGGAACTCCTGCAACAACAAAAACTTCCTGCTCAAAGCATCAACAACTTTGTTAGAAGTACCCAAAATATGTTTAATCACAAAAGTGAAATTTTGGATATACTCAACCCATTTGACATGTTTCTGATTCAACTTCTCCTTTTGACTCACAAACTACAGTGCATGGTTGTCACTATACAAGACAAACTCTTTCGGGATCAAGTAATGCCTCCATTTCTTTAATGCCTGTATAATAGCATAAAACTCCTTATCATAAGTGGAGTACTTCACTTTTGCCTCATTCATCTTCTCGCTGAAGTATGCTATTGGCCTGTCTTCTTGGCTCAAGACTGCGCCTATTGCAAATCTACTTGCATCGCATTTCACCTGAAATGTCTTCTGGAAATCCGGCAACACCAAAACTAGTTGTTCCGTGATCTTCCTCTTCAACAGATTAAAACTCTTCTCAACTTCCTCTATCTAGTGAAAATATTTGTGTCTTTTCTTCACTGTATCCATCATCCCTGCACTAATTCCACTGAAATTCCTGATGAACTTCCGGTAGAAACTAGCCAATCCATGAAAACTTCTCACCTCAAATATGTTACTCAGTGACGGCCAATTATTGATCACCTCCACCTTATCTGGATCCATCCTCAACTCATTTGCCGAAATAAAAAACCCCAAGTAAATGAGCTATGTCTTCATGAATGAGGATTTCTTAATATTTATCAACATCTTCTCCTGTTGCAATCTCTACATCACAGTAGCCAAATGCTTCAGATGCTTTGCCATTGTTTTACTGTAAACCAGTATGTCATCTAAATACACAACGAAAAATTTTCCGATGAACTCCTTCAGGACTTCGTTCATCAACCTCATGAAAGTACTCAGTGCATTTGTTAAGCCAAACGATATAACAAGCCACTCATACAACCCTTCGTTTGTCTTCAAGGCTATCTTCCACTCACCACCTTCTCTCATGCGTATCTGATGATAACCGCTTTTCAAATCAATCTTTGAAAAATACTTTGCTCCACTCAAGCAATCCATCAGATCATCCATCCTTCGCAATGGAAATCTGTACTTGATGGTTATCTTATTAATCACCCTCGAGTTGGTACACATCCTCCAGCCTCTGTCTTTGTTCGGGCTGAGTACTGTTGGAATAACACACAGACTCAAACTTTCCCTGACCAAACCTTTGTCCAACAAATCCTGGACCTGCCTCTTGACCTCTTCATTCTCTTGTGGCATCAATCTGTATGCGGCTTTATTTGGAAAACTAGCTCCTGGTATGAGATCGATATGATGACTCACACTTCTTGTTGAAACAGATCTTAAAATCGTTAATCCTTAAGGCTTATATTTTTATTTTTTGTGTTTTTCATGTTTCGGCTTTCTTAAAATAAGAACTTCGTTATTTCTAAATTCGCGACACCTTTTTATCATTTATTTTTGAAAAAATATGGGAAAAAGTTTACAAAAATACAAGTTTCCCATCGCTCTTTGAAAAATTATTTAAAACGGGTTGTAATTCAAAATTTGTGATTTTTTAATTTAAACATGAAAGAAATCGAGATTCGGGGTTTTCTACAAACAAATGTTCGATGCTAATTGAATCATGAAACCCCGATCCCCGATTTCCCGATTCGTTTAAGTCCTAATTAAAAGAACGAATTAATCTAATTTCTTCTAAGAATGATTAAGGGTTAAATAATTATGTCACGATTTTGGGATTCACGTTTTTGTAAGAACACGTCTCTTTTCATTATATTTCTCGAAATCCCAATTTCCAAAGTACCGATTCATAATTCATGTTAAAACTAATATAATTCTATTTTGGCCTTAATCTTGATTACTTAGTTAATTAAGATAAGTTAATTCATGTTTAAAAGAAACAGGCCATTACGATTTCGCAATTTTGGGATTCGCGATTCTGTGAGAGCACATCTCATGTCATTAGATTTCCCGAAATCCCGATTTCCAGAATTCCGATTAACGAAATCTCGAAAGGGTCGAATCTCGATTAATTAACATGCTAAAAACATTTAAATTTTAATTAAAACATCGCGATTTCGTGATTTCACGATTTCGGTAATCGGGTTTTTTCGACGACATACCTCTCGACATCAAGATTGTTGAAACCCCGAAAAGTCATGTTTCCAGTTTTAGTCCAAAATTAACACTAATAAATCCTCTTTTTAAAACATGTTTAAAGTTAATCTTTCTTTGAGTATTCATTAATGCATCGTTGTCCAATTAAGTAAGTTTATCTTTTTATTTGAAAATGCTGAGAAAGCCTAAGTACGGACATTAAATGCATATCTCCGAAAATATTTTCTTCATTAAGAGCTTTAAATTCGTGATAGATGTACAAATCTCATTATTTTTATGATATATTTAAAATAAACTTTTGAAACGTTTGTATTTTCATTTTAAAGCTGATCTTATTCATCCACTTTCTGTTACAGGTTCTCAAATCAAACGCACAGCTATGTCACCTAAAAAATCACCGAAGAAAAATGAAGAACCACAGGAAGGTGATATTATCTCTGATACCACTCCACATGCCATACACTCCATCAAATTATGGTCTCAAATCTCTGAATTGTTGGAGGATGAGTTAAAGTATGCAGACCCTGATTTTGAAAATCATCTCCAAGATGTTGCTGAGTCTGAACTTCATAAGGTCACTGCGCATCCGAGGTTAGTGTCATATACTGAGATGGTCAGCTGGGCTCTGGATAAGGTAGATATCCCAACAAGGAGCACTCAGAATGAGCAAGGAGCTATCGTCGGCTCATTCAGGACTGAGCACATTCAAGTAATGTATAAACTCTCGTCAAAACATAAACACACCTTTAATGCCGAATTTTTAGCTGAGTTTCAGAGAAAAGAATGTATTGAAGCAGACCAGACATACCCCGACATGATTAAAGGGTGGGTGAGGTCTGAAGCAAATTTTAGGGCTAATTCTCATGCGATTTATGCTACAACTTCCTTAAACGAATATATGGTTTATGTAGCCATGATGTTATGCAGACTTTTTGGGACAAAAGATCCCTGTCACTTTCACGCAGACTGGGTACCCTTCTTAGAGGAAGTTTCAGAAGGAAATAGTTTTAACTAGCATAAAGTTTTATCAAATAACCTGACACAAGATATTTTAAATTACAAAGTAGCCAAGTCAAAGGGACAACCATTGTTTTTTTATATATCTGCATATATTATGGACACAATCTATTTTATGACTCCCTTTCTATTAATGAATTGGAGTTGGAGTGTTTCCTGCCTAGAGCCTGTTCATAAATACCACTCAACCCTCTAAGAAGAAAATGCTAAAGACGTTTTTTATGATGTTTGTCATTTTTTCATTATTCCTATGCACAAATTATTTTTTGGATGCGAACCCCCTAAGATTTTACAGGGTGAAATTTCAACCCCATTGCCAGAACAAGAAGAAAACCCTCCAGGGTTTGAAACTAATACTTAGGGTGAACCAAATGACAAAGATAAGTTAAAGAATACTGATATACCTTCCCAAGACACAGAGGGCTCTCAAACAAAAGAATCGGGATTAGATAAAGGAAAAGAACTAGAGACAATTCCAGAAATTACAAAGAATGTTCCAGAAAAGATAGGTGGAACAGCTTTAAAGAAATTAGTAGTCCTATCACCTCTTTAACTCCATTACAGTCTAATTTCATAACCCCCCATGAAGGAGTTCTACATGTCATTGATCTAGAGCCAATTTCAAGAGATGAAATCCCCTCATCGGATTATTTTTCAGCAAAAAGCGAAGAGCTGTCTTGAAACAGGAAATTCATCCTAGAGGAGAAGGATTGATTAAGAAGCATAGAGTTATCATATATGGAAAGAAACTCAAGGATGGAGAGTTCGCTACAGAATTAGCAGGAAAAATGGGTGCTATAGCATCAACTAATATATATTCTATGGGAAATTTAACAACTATGCTTGAACAGAAGGATCAATAAATAATCCAGTTGCAAGACATACTGAAGGAAAATGAAAGAAATATTGGTTGGGGAATACAAAAGGGTCTAGAACAAGCTAGACTTAAGGATATGCAAGAAATCCAAAAATTGAATAAAGACTTGGATGAGGCAAAACACTTAATACAGGTCACTCAAGAACAGGTTCGAAAGTTGGGATAAGAAAATAAAAATTTGCATGACAAGATTATTTCTATTGCTAGCCAGGTAGTGGAAATTGAAAATTTCAGGACACATGCATCAGATATATATGTAAGAATAGAGGAGGAACAGCAGAAGTTTTTCTCAAATATGGAAATAATCTAGAATTATATTCAGGAATCAAATAAATCTTTGGAGAATGTGTTCCAGAAAGAAAGAGAGGTGAAAGCAGCTAGGACAACTTTTCAGAAAGCAATAGCTTTCTCATCAAAGGAAGAAGTTGAAAAGATTCAAAAATTGTCTATTTCTGAACAGGTTAAAGGGGATATAATGATTAAAGTATGGGAAACAAAGTTGGATGAATATAAACAAATCACAAGAGAAGTTAATAAAGATTGCCAAGAAATCTTCGATCTCTTTGAAAAAGATTCATTAAATCTAGGAACATATGGTTGTTCTGGATTGTTAGGCGAAGTCAATATTGCCAAGCACTAGCTGAAGTTTAGAGAAGAGTTGGAAGAAAAGAAAGCAGGGATTCCAAACATCAAATTGATCAACATCACAAATATCAACAAGTGGATGGTGTCTTCAAGTTTAAGGTTGAAAACTATTAAATTCACAGAAAGAATGATAGAAGGTCGGTTGCTCGAATTATAGAGAAGATTTTTCCCATTTGAAGCAAATGAGATACCCAAGGCTCCCAGGATCTTAATAATTTTTTTGGAAAAATGTGTTCAATGCGTTGAAGCAGAGAAAGGAAGTTCATCAACACAACCTTAAAACTTTTTTAAATGTTTTATTATTAGAATTTTGAAAGAAATTGTAAACGGTTGACATTATTTTTTATGTAACCGAAATTTTAGGAAGTTGGTTAGTCATCAACGAGAAGCTTTAATGAAATGTATAAATATAGTTTCGAAAGGCTGAGAAAAGGCTTCAGAAATTTTGGAGAGAGCCATTTTTGTAATATCAGTTTTGAAATATATTGGAATATAGATCACAAACGAGATTCTGGATCCTGCAACTTTGTAACTATGTGTCTTCTCCCTGTTTAGTATACTTTGTCGAATTTTTCCTTTAATGTTTCCTCTAACAAGTAAATCAGTTTGAAGCTATATACATCATTGTTTTTTGTTTCAGATTGGTTTGGATGTTAAATGATTTACAATCTTTCCTCTGAAATTGCTTTAGTAATTTTAAGACCTGTAAAACTTTTGTTCCTTAATACTTAACTCTGTTAGAAATCTCATTTTTCCTTCATTATTGTCTATCGAAATATAAGATTCTTTCTTGATAAAAGCCTTATATTTCTCTGTAGTTTTTATTTATTGTTTATAATTTTCGAAATTGTTACAAAATCAGGAAGCGGCCTTGAATGTGTTTACATTATTGTTTTAGATTTTAAAATTGTTTTCCTTGATCTCATCTCTAAAAATCTGAAGTAACAAACCGATTAAAATCCCTTTATAAACTATTAAACTTTTATCATTCATGACTGTCCCTAATACTAGACAACCCAACGTTGAACCAGGCCTACAAGATCAAACCAGTATTGCCTTAAATTTATTCAATACCATTTTACAGACAACAACTAACCGGGTTGAGTTAGAAAGATCATGGGTTGCTATTGAGCGAGACATTAGCATCCAATAACAATAGGAAGCAAGACAGAGGCAGTTGAGAAACTGAATCTGCTCTGATCTTTCTTTGATTATTTATGTCCAAATCATTTCTTTAAATCATTTATGGATGCCTTGACTGTATGTTTTATAGCCTTAAAACATAAACTCAGGAACAACATATTTTTGGCGCCGCTACCGGGGAGCAAAGAATTGAATCTTTTCCCTGGGAAGAATGACATTGACATTTTATGTTGTTGATAGTGAACAAGAACAGAAAACCTTCTAAGGATATTATTTTTCGCTTAGTGACTCCACACTAATTAAACTGGCTAGTAGCCGAAAGAACACCAGAAGAAACCCGGATAGCAAACTGACATTGCCAATCTCCGATACGGAAAAAAATTTAAAATCTAGAAAATCACTTAAACAAGTCTTTTTGTCCACATATAATATAGACCAACCTGACGTTATGCAATCACACTCATCGGAAACTTTTGAAATATCACTTTCACTCCCCCCCTGATTTGATACTTTCTCATTTACTGAAGTTTCTTCTCGAGTTTTTCGAGAATCGTCTCCTCACACTGTCCAAAATTTAGCTCCAAATCTAACCATGGTTGCACAAGGAGGTGCTGGAGCTGGAGGTGGTGCTCTTTGAGGTGGTCAAGTACCGCTTCCTGGGATTTTTGCTAAAGTGGCGGCTATATATGCTCCCCTTTTTCTTCATGTTCCTCTTCATGATCTCCCCGAGAATTATATGAAAAGTCTTTTGAAATTTATAGGGGAGGGTGATTTGACTGCCGAAGAACATATAAAAAATTTCGATCAATTTGCAGACATACTCAGAATAGAACATGAAGATGTTTATTCCAGATTACTTGTTCAAACTTTTGAAGGACAGGTGAGGACCTGGTTCCGATCCTTAGCAGTTGGATCATCAAGATCCTATGAAGAACTTGAAAGTGAATTTATCAGACAATGGGGAGAGAGGAAGGATCACCTCTACTATTTAACTGAATTCAGAGCCCTCAGAAATAAAAACTCTGAGTCAATTCTAGAATTCACACAAAGGTTCAATAAGTTGTATAATAAAATTCCAGTTGAAATTAAATCATCACAACCTGTAGCAAAAGTGACTTTTGTTGGCGCTTTTGACCCTGAATTTTCTTTATTATTGAGAGAGAGGAGATCAATAGATCTCACCAAAATGCAGGATGATGCGCTCGAAATTGAATCTAATATGATGGCATCAGGGAAACTTAAAGCAAAGACTAAAACTGGAAACAAAGAAAATAAAAAATTTAAAGAACAAGGTGGACCTTCAGGGTCAGGAAAATATTCCGGAGATAGAATAGAAGAGATGGCTAGGGTCATTCGATAACTTTCAATTAAGATCTTGAAAATGGAACTAGAGAAATAGAAAAGAGATAATTTCCCCAGAAAAGATTTTTGGAGAAATCCTGAACCTCAGGGACCACAGAAAATAATTAAAAATGAAGATAAAAAAAATTCAAACACCTTTTAAAAGTGAAAACTACATCGGAGAAGAAGATTTAGGAGATTTTGAAGAAATCAATGAAGATATTAGTAACCTTGGAGATGATAATAAATCCCCTTATTTATCAAGACAGGATTACGAAGCATGTTTAAGTAAAGAAAGTACATCGAAAGAACAGGTTAGCAATAATATGACTGATGATTTCACATATCAAAATGTTGCAGATGATATTATTGCTGAACTACAGGGAAAATATAATTTGAGACCAAGAAATAAAAATCTCCCAAATGTTCCAACAAAAAAAAGTTCGCCGAGAAACGAAACCAATGAGGTAACTACAAAGGTTGCAGATAAACAGTCTGAAAAAAGAAACACAGCTGATACACAACCTGTACAATTAGAACTAGTCGGAACAATTCCTGTGAAGACACAAGCTCCTATTAAAGAAAAAAAGGTCACATCTCAACGTAAAACTGAGAAGAAAGGTATGGAAGCCCCAAACGTCGAAAATGACAAGGCTCTAGGAAACCTTAATTTGGAAAACGAAATAAATAAAATCAAAATTCCTATTACCCTTGTTGAGTTAGCTAAAAATCGCATATATAGAAAACAAATCGCCAAAATAATTAATTTTTCCGAAGATGAAAGTCAGGCCGACGCTATTAACTTAGAGGATGACAAACCTATATTAGTTTTTGGTCCACACGTTGAAGGTGCAAGAGATACAGTGGCTCCTTTTTATATTACATTAACCCTGTTTAACCACCTTCTCCATAACTGTATGTTGGATTCTGAAACTTCCCACAATGTTATGCCAAAGGCAATAATGGAAAAACTTGGTCTCAAAATCACAAGACCCTATGGTGATTTATATTCTTTCGATTCAAGGAAGGTAAAATGCATAGGTATGATTAAAGACCTAATGGTAGGTTTGGCTCAAATACCTGTTAAAAGTATTCTTATGGATGTAGTATTCGCTGACATTCCCCCTAAGTATGGTATGCTATTATCTATATCATGGGGCGCCAAGCATGGAGGCTCTCTCCAACTAGATATGACATATGCTACAATCCTAGTTTTTGGAGGCCAATTCACTCATCTTTACAGGGAGACTAGGTTGGCATTTACTGTAGGTGACCCGAATAACTCCAACAACCATCCAATTTATATTGTCGAACAAGATTTAGGAAATTGTATATTATCTTTAGATGATGATTTTGAAGTAGATGAAGATGATAAATGTATAGAATAAAAAACTGAAAAGAAAGAAATAGAGAAAAATGTGTATAGCACGGGAGTATTGAAAATGTATTTTGATGTTGCTTCCTCCTATCTTGGAGCCAGTGCAGGAGCACTACTTATGGCTCCCAATGATCAATTTTTTATTCCTTTTTCATATAGGCTCCAGTGGAATGTAGATTGTACAAACAATGTATGCGAATATGAAGCTTTAGTGCTAGGATTAGAAGCTACTAGAAGGATGAAAATTAAGAAACTCGAAGTCTTCGGTGACGCAGAGTTAATTATAAAATAGGTGAATCAGTAGTATCAAGCTAAGCATCCTAGATTACGGTCCTACAGGAATTGTGTCTGAGATTTAATAGAGAAATTCTTCACAACTATGAATTTTCATTTTGTCCCAAGATCCAAAAATCAACAGGCTGATGCTTTAGCAAAAGCTGCATCAACTTTTACACCTCCGGCTGCTTTTAATTTAAAATATCATATACAAATGAGACATCACCCTTCAATACCAAATAAAACTCAACATTGGCAGGTTTTTGAAGATGATGAGCAGCTTCGAAAGTTTCTAGAATCTTTAGATGGATTTGCAGAAACGCATACCGATCAAGAAAATCAAAATGATCCTATTTGGATCATGCAAGAAGGGGAGGATTCTAAGGAATTTCATGACAAAATTGCAAACCACCGAATGCTTGTTCTAAAGAACAACCAAATCCCCAAGGGTCTAATCCCTTTCGAAAGACTTTTTAATAAAGATGATATCCCCTCTAAAACTACTCTACAACCCCAACCAGAGGAGGTTGAAGATTGTAATATAGGAACTGAAGATAACCCTCGAACGGTTAAACTTTCCAAATATTTATCAATAGAAAACAAGAATAAATACACGGAGTTGTTAAGAAAATATAAAGATGTTTTCACATGGTCGTATGAAGAACTAAAAACATATGACACTTCTGTAATTGAACATAAAATACCTCTCAAACCAGGTGTCAAACCTTTTAAAAAAAACTCCGACAATTTAATCCTATTTTTTTACCTGTCATCGAACGAGAAGTCAAAAAACTTCTTGACGCTAAGATAATTGTACCCCTAAGATATTCTGATTGGGTAGCTAATCTGGTCCCAGATAGAAAGAAAAATGGGGAAATCAGATTATGTGTTGATTTCAGGAATCTTAATAAATCTTCTCTCAAAGATAATTATCCTCTACCTAAAATGGACCATGTTCTTGAAAAATTAGTGGGGGCTAATAGAATGTCCATGATTGATGGATTTTCAGGTTATAATCAAATTTTTGTCAGTGATCTTGACAAAGAAAAAACTGCATTTACCACTCCTTGGGACACGTTTATGTATGATAAAATGTCATTTGGACTAATGAATGCAGGAGCTACTTTTCAACGCACAATGGATATTGCTTTTGTCGGCAAATGAGACAAGTTTGTAGTCATCTATTTGAATGATCTTAATGTTTTTTCTAAATCGGATGAAGACCATATGATTCATCTCAAACAAACATTTGAAAAATGTCATAGGTTTGGTCTATCCTTAAACCCTAAAAAGTCTCATTTCGCTATGAAGGAAGGCAAGTTGTTGGGTCACATCATATCCCGAAATGAGATCAGGAGTGATCCTAAAAGAGTAGAGGCTATAGATACAATAGGTATTCCTAGGAATGTGAAATAAATTCAATCATTTTTAGGAAAAATAAATTTCTTGAGAAGATTTATTCCTAACTTCGCTGAAATTGTTAAATTGATTACAGATATGCTCAGAAAAAATAGTGAAGTAAGATGGACAGCAAAAGCTAAGACATCCTTTGCCTATATTAAAAAGGTCATAAGTGAGGCACCAGTACTAGCGAGCCCAGATTATCTCAAATATTTTCTTATTTTTTCATTTTCCTCTGAACACACGCTTGCTGATGTACTCCTTCAGAAGAACGAATAAGGTTTCAAGCAACTGATAGCCTTCTTTAGTAAAAGTCTCTGAGATGCTAAACTTAAATATAATATAATGGAAAAGCAAGTGTATGCCATGGTAAAAGCATTGAAAGCTTTCAGAACTTATGTTTTGCATTCTAAAGTGATTGCATATGTACCCACTAGTGTTGTAAAAGATATCTTGGTTCAAGCAGACCATGATGGTAAAAGGGGAAGATGGCTTGCAAAAATTCAGGAGTTCGACTTGGAGGTTAAACCGACCAAATTGGTAAAGGGACAAGGTTTATATAAGATTTTAGTTGAATCCAATTTCAGGGCTTTTGGGATATACATTTCTCAGGAGGAAGAAGGATGGGTAGACATGAATGAACTTGAGGACCAAATGGTCGAAAACAGGATCGAAGAGGAATTCACGGCGTTGAATTGGTACAAGGACATAGTAACATACTTATTAACTTTGAAATGTCCTACTGACTTGTCTCCATTGAAAGCTAGAATGCTGAAGCTGCATGCAGTAACATACTGTATTTCTGAAAAATGACTATACTGGAAAGACCCGCTTGGTTTCCTCTGCGTCTGTCTAGTTGAATCAGAAACGGAAGAAGTTATCAGTCAATTTCATGAAGGATTCTATGGAGGACACCATGCTTGGAGAGCTATGGCATATAAAATCCTAAGGGCTGGTTATTACTAGCCTAAAATTTTCCCAAATGTCAATGCTGAGGTACGAGCTTGCAACCCTTGCCAATTTTTTACAAGAAAACATAGGCTACCAGCGATGCCATTAATCCAAGTCAAGACAGAAGCTCCTTTTCAACAATGGGGACTTGACTTCATAGGTGAGATAAATCCTCATTCAAGTGCCCAACATAGATGGATTCTGACTGCTACAAAGTATTTCACCAAATGGGTAGAAGCTATCCCAACAAGGAAGGCCACTGATTCAGTAGTTATAGACTTCTTAGAAGAGAACATCTTGTCTAGGTTTGGTTGTCCTAGAAAGATAGTCACAGACAATGCATAGGATTTTAAATCTATAGTAATGGTCAGATTTTGCCAGAAATATAACATTGTGCTGGGTCATTCCACAACATACTATCCTCAAGGTAATGGTCTGGCAGAATCTTCTAACAAGAGCTTAATCAGTATAATAAAAAAAGTGTTAAATGAAAATAAAAAATCTTGTTATTTACATTTAAAATATGCTCTGTGGGCAAATCGAATAGGAAAAAAAAATTCTATCGGTACTTCTGCCTTTCAAATGGTATATGGAACAGATGTAGTGTTGCCCATAAATCTAGCACTTCCTGTGATGAAACTATGGCAAGACGAGAAGGAAGAACCAAATCCTCTCACAAGAAGGATAAACCAGCTGATTGAAGTTCAGTAGCACAGGGATGTGGTGGATGAAAAGTTGCAGAAGTACCAGGATGACATGAAGATATTATTCGATCGTAAAGCCAAGGATAGGAATTTTCTCCCTGGAGATCTGGTTCTGAGGTGGGATGCTCGAAAAAAAGATTCAGGGAAAAATGGTAAATTCGATCATATTTGGTTTGGACCATTTAAGGTAGCCTCTTTTGAAGGAAAAATTTCATTTATGCTTGAAAATTTGGATGGTAAGATCTTGAATGCCCCTCTTAATGGACGTTTTTTAAAGCATTATATGGAATGATTAATTAACAGAAAATTTCATTGTATATACCGTTTGTTTTTCATTTTAGAAAACCCATTTTCATTTTGTAAATAAATAAAAATTAGTTA
>ML777911.1:273990-312752 GCA_009831015.1 Picea engelmannii | reverse complement strand
AAAGAAAAAGAAAAGAGTCCAAAGAGTTATTTTTGAAATCATAACCTAGGTTTTTTGGCTTCCAGATTGTCTAAAATCTCTTTTTATACCCTCGAAACTATCTTTCACATTTTCAGAATTTCTTATCAGAAAAAGGAGAGATTTTGTATTAATCTTGATAATCAATAAATGATTAAATTCAGTAAGGTCAGTTTTCATAGTTCTTATTCTCTTACTAAAAGTGGTTATGTTTGAGTTGATTTTGACTATCGTAAGTTTCTTAATAGTTTTTCTGAACATTTAAGCTTGCTCAAAAGAAAACCCCTAAAAAAAAAAAATCTTTCCCTTTTTCTCTACGAACTGAGGGGTTTTGAAAGTTGAGAAAAATTGGTCTAGAATAATCAAAACAGTTGACAAACCTCTATTATAAATTTTTACACAGATAACCAACCCTGATATTTTAAGTATCACTGATTGCCCCCGCTTCGTATGTACAAGCTAACTATAAGACAGATGGTGAAAGGAAATTCATATTTGATTGCCCCCATCCAGTCCCACAGACGATGAAAGGAAATTAATTTAAATGATTTCTCTCATCTAAATATAAAAGAAACAGATAACTTCATCGGGGTACTGAACAGGCCTGCTGGCAGTGAAGCAATATCTGGAAAAAAAAATAGCACTCGAAGCAGTGAAAGGAAATTCAGTAAAAAGGGACAGATAACTTCACCGGGGTACTGAACAGGCCCGCTGGTAGTGAAGCAATATCTGAGGTGCCTGTAAGGTTGTCATATTTATCTATAATTCTATTCTAGTTATCAGTCTTTCAAAACTGGATATTCGTCTCAAGTCAAAATAGAGCTCCCTAATTAAATTATAATTTTTATTTCAATTGATGCAAGCTGAAATTTACAATAATCTGTTGAGTTTCCTAAGATTGTTCTAATCATCTTAATACTGACTTAAATTTGGAACAGGAAGGAGAATATTGAAGAAGACTATAACTGAGTTTCAAGCAAATAAGAAGTTTTGAAAAGTTTTTCTAAGGTTTTATAAAATCTCTCTTTTTCCTCTCCTCTAACAGTTTATTAGTGATAAACCCTTGACACCATTTACCCAATCAAGGCACTGATTCGACATGTTCTCCTCGTCCCATAGGGAGATGAGGTCCCCAGTTGGAGCCTATGTTGAAACAGATCTTAAAATATTTAATCCTTAAGGCTTAGATTTTTATTTTTTGTGTTTTTCGTGTTTCAACTTTCTTAAAATAAAAATTTCGTTATTTCTAAATTTGCGACGCTTTTTTATCATTTATTTTTGAAAAAATATGGGAAAAAGTTTACAAAAATATAAGTTTCCCAACGCTGTTTGAAAAATGATTTAAAATGGGTTGTAACTCAAAATTTGTGATTTTTTAATTTAAACATGAAAGAAATCGGGATTCGAGGTTTTCTATAAACAAATGTTTAATGCTAATTGAATCACGAAACCCCGATCCTCAATTTCCCGCTTCGTTTAAGTCCTAATTAAAAGAACGAATTGATCTAATTTCTTCTAAGAATGATTAAGGGTTAAATAATTATGTCGCGATTTCGGGATTAGCGGTTTTGTAAGAACACGTCTCTTGTCATTATATTTCCCAAAATCCTGATTTCCAAAGTCTCGATTCATAATTCACGTTAAAACTAAAATAATTATGTTTTGGCCTTAATTTTGATTACTTAGTTAATTACGATAAGTTAAGTCATGTTTAAAAGAAACAGGCCATCGCGATTTCGCAATTTCAGGATTCACGATTCTGTGAGAGCACATCTCATGTCATTAGATTTCCTGAAATTCTAATTTCCAGAATTCTGATTAATGAAATCCCGAAAGGGTCGAATCTCGATTAATTAACATGCTAAAAATGTTTAAATTTTAATTAAAACATTGAGATTTCACGATTTTGATAATCGGGTTTCTTCGACGACATACCTCTCGACATCAAGATTGTCGAAACCCCGAAAAGTCATGTTTCCAGTTTTAATCCAAAATTAACACTAATAAATCCTCTTTCTAAAACAGGTTTAAAGTTAATCTTTCCTTGAGTATTCATTAATGCATCGTTGTCTGATTAAGTAAGTTTCTCTTTTTATTTGAAAATGCTGAGAAAGCCTAAGTATGGACATTAAATGCATATCTCCGAAAATATTTTCTGCATTAAGAGCTTTAAATTCGTGACAGATGTACAAATCTCATTATTTTTATGATATATTCAAAATAAACATTTGAAACATCCGTTTTTTCATTTTAAAGCTGATCTTATTCATCCACTTTCTATTACAGGTTCTCAAATCAAACGTAGAGCTATGGCACCTAAAAAAGCACCGAAGAAAAACAAAGAACCACAGGAAGGTGATATTATCTCTGATACCACTCCACACGCCATAAAATCCATCAAATTATGGTCTCAAATCTCTGAATTGTTGGAGGATGAGTTAAAGTATGCAGACCCTGATTCTGAAAATCATCTCTGGGACGTTGCTGAGTCTAAACTTCATAAGGTTGTTGCGCGTCTGAGGATGGTGGCATATACTGAGATGGTCAGCTGGGCTCTAGATAAGGTAGATATCCCAACAAGGAGCATTCAGAATGAGCAAGGAGATATCATCGGCTCATTCAGGCCTGAGCATATTCAAGTAATGTATAAACTCTCACTAAAAGATAAACACACCTTTAATGATGAATTTTTAGCTGAGTTTCAGATAAAAGAATGTATTGAAGTAGACCAGATATACCCGAACATGATTAAAGGGTAGGTGAGGTATGAAGCAAAGTTTAGGGATGATTCTCATGGGATTTATGCTATAGCTTCCCTAAATGAATATATGGTTTATGTAGCCATGATGTTAGGTAGACTTTTCAGGAGAAAATATCCCTGTCACTTTCACGCAGACTGGGTACCCTTCTTAGAGGAAGTTTCAGAAGGAAATAGTTTTAACTGGCATAAAATTTTATCGGATAACCTGACACAAGAAATTTTAAATTACAAAGCAGCCAAGTCAAAAGGAAAACCAATGTCTTTTTATATGTCTGCATATATTATGGACGCAATCTATTTTATGACTCCCTTTCCATTAATGAATTGGAGTTGGAGTGTTTCCTACCTAGAGCCTGTTCATAAATACCACTCAGCCCTCAGGGAAGAAAATGCTAAAGACGTTTTTTATGATGTTTGTCATTTTGTTATTATTCCTATGCACAAATTATTTTTTGGATGTGAACCCCCTCGCATTTTCGATGCAGTCACCGAATGGTTTATTGAGGAAAAATTTTCCTATATTAGGGTTTATGGCTATTCTATTCCCCCTCATGCACTCCAAAAATTCTTACCAGACAAATTGGTATGCAGAGAAGTAGCTCATCAGATAGCCAAGGGTGGTATTGGGTTGGAATTGAAAGCACTTCAGAAAAATCCATGGCCATCTTTCCCTGTTCATGTCGGGAAATTTATTTTATCAAATTTAGGCCATTCTAAGGTAAAGGTTGATTCATTGGAAGAAGTGAAGCTAGTAAATATTGAACACAGAAAATATGACCCCTACCAAATAATAAGTAGGCATTACATACATTGTAATTTAAAGGCATATGAACATGAAGTTTATGTTTATGATCATATATTCAAAGATGTTAGGTCCTATGCAGAAGTGTTGAACAAAGTTCAGGCCTTGACCCCTAACTCATAGGCTGGGTTTGCATCTTTTCAAAGCCATAGGTGAAGCTGCCTGCCTAAGATTTTACAAGGTGAAATTTCAACCCTATTGCCAGAACAGGAAGAAAACCCTCCAGGGTTTGAAACTAATACTTAGGGTGAACCAAATGAAAAAGATATGTTGAAGAATACTGAGATACCTTCCCAAGACATGGAGGGCTCTCAAACAAAAGAATCGGGAATAGATAAGGGAAAGAACTAGAGACAATTCCAGAAATCATGAAGAATGTTTCAGAAAAGATAGGCAGAACAACTTCAAAAGAACTGGGCAGTCCTATCACCTCCTTAACTCCATTACAGTCTACTTTCGGAACCCCCCATGAAAGAGTTCTATATGTCAGTGATCTAGAGCCAATTTCAAGAGATGAAATCCCCTCATCGGATTATTTTTTCAGCAAAAAGCGAAGAGTTGTCTTGAAACAGGAAATTCATCCTAGAGGAGAAGGATCGATTAAGAAGCATAGAGTTATCATAGATGGAAAGAAACTCAAGGATGGAGAGTTCGCTATAGAATTAGAAAGAAAAATGGGTGCTATAGCATCAGCTAATATATATTCTATGGGAAATTTAACAACTATGATTGAACAGAAGGATCAAGAAATAATCCAGTTGCAAGACAGACTGAAGGAAAATGAAAGAAATATTGGTTGGGGAATACAGAAGGGTCTAGAACAAGATAGACTTAAGGATATGCAAAAAATCCAAAAATTGAATAAAGACTTGGATGAGGCAAAACACTTAATATAGGTCACTCAAGAATAGGTTCGAAAGCTGGGAGAAGAAAATAAAAATTTGCACAACAAGATTATCTCTATTGCTAACCAGGTAGTGGAAATTGAAAATTTCAGGACACGGGCATCAGAGATATATGTAAGAATAGAGGAGGAACAACAGAAGGTGTTATCAAATCTGGAAATAATCTAGAATTATTTTCAGGAATCAAATAAATCTTTGGAGAATGTGTTCTAGAAAGAAAGAGAGGCGAAAGCAGCTAGGACAACTTTTCAGAAAGCAGTAGCTTTCTCATCAAAGGAAGAAGTTGAAAAGATTCAGAAATTGTCTATTTATGAACAGGTTAAAGGGGATATAATGATTAAAGTATGGGAAACAAAGCTGGATGAATATAAACGAATCACAAGAGAAGTTAATAAAGATTGCCAAGAAATCTTTGATCTCTTTGAAAAAGATTCATTAAATCTCAGAACAGATGGTTGTTCTAGATTGGTAGGCGAAGTCAATATTGCCAAGCACCAGCTGAAGTTTAGAGAAGAGCTGGAAGAAAAGAAAGAAGGGATTTCAAACATCAAATTGATCAACATCACAGAGATCAACAACTTGATGGTGTCTTCAAGTTTAATGTTAAAAACTGTTAAATTCACAGAAAGAATGATAGAAAGTCGGTTGCCCGAATTACAGAGAATATTTTTCTCATTTGAAGAAAATGAGATACCCGAGGCTCCCAGGATCTTAATAATTTTTTTGGGAAAATGTGTTCAATGCATTGAAGTAGAGAAAGGAAGTTCATCAATGCAACCTTAAAACATTTTTAAATGTTTTATTATTAGAATTTTGAAAGAAATTGTAAACAGTTGACATTATTTTTAATGTAACCGAAATTTTAGGAAGTTGGTTAGTCATCAACGAGAAGCTTTAATGAAATGTATAAATATAGTTTCGAAAGGCTGAGAAAAGGCTTCAGAAATTTTGGAGAGACCCATTTTTGTAATATCAATTTTGAAATACATTGGAATATAGATCACAAATGAGATTCTGGATCCTGCAAGTTTGTAACTATGTGTCTTCTCCCTGTTTAATATACTTTGTCGAATTTTTCCTTTAATGTTTCCTCTAACAAGTAAATAAGTTTGGAGCTATATACATCGTTGTTTATTATTTCAGATTGGTTTGGATGTTAAATGCTTTACAGTCTTTCCTCTGAAATTGCTTTAGTAATTTTAAGACCTGTAAAACTTTTGTTCCTTAATACTTAACTTTGTTAGAAACCTCATTTTTCCTTCATTATTGTCTATCAAAATATAAGATTCTTTCTTGATAAAAGCCTTATATTTCTCTGTATTTTTTATTTATTGTTTATAATTTTCGAAATTGTTACAAAATCCAGAAACGGCCTTGAATGTGTTGACATTATTGTTTTAGATTTTAAAATTGTTTTCCTTGATCTCATCTCTGAAAATCTGAAGTAACAAACCTATTAAAATCCCTTTATAAACTATTAAACTTTTATCATCCATGACTGTCCCTAATAGCAGACAACCCAATGTTGAATCAGGCCTACAGGATCAAACCAGTATTGCCTTAAATTTATTCAATACCATTTTATAGACAGCGACTAACCGGGTTGAGTTAGAAAGATCACGGGCTTCTATAGAGCGAGACATTAGCATCCAAGAACAACAAGAATCAAGACAGAGGAAGTTGAGAAATTGAATCTTCTCTGATCTTTCTTTGATTCTTTATTTCCAAATCATTTACAGATGCCTTGACAGTATGTTTTATAGCCTTAAAACATAAACTCAGGAACAACACTTCTTATCGGTGGCAATGAACGAGGTAATTTGTCCACCACTATGTCAGTGAACTCTTCCAGCAGTTCCTAAACTTTTTCTGGTAAATCATCTACCCTCGTAATAGTCAAAATAATCCTCGATTTTCTGATCACAATAAACTGTGGACCTTCCTTCTTCTTAACCTCAGTAAGAAGTTCCTTCCCACTCATGAGAAGTACAGTGTTTCTTACTTCCAGCTTCACCTCCTTATCCTTGATTGGAAGAAACATGTGTGTCCTCCCATTCTTCTCTAGGGTGTATGTGTTCATTCTCCCATCATGAATCACATTCCTATCATATTTCCATGGTCTACCCAGCAATAGATGACAAACATCCATAGGAATGACATCACATAATATCTTATCATAATATCCTCCAATCTTAAATTCAACTAAACATTGTTTAGTGACATTTACCTGGTGTCCTTTCTGTAGCCGTGAAACTCTGTATGGACTTGGATGATCAGTCCTCTCCATTTCCAGCTTCTCTACCATCTCTGTAGAAACGAGATTATCCGTGCTACCACTGTCTACGATGACCTTGCATACCCTGTCCTTGGTTTTGCAAGCAATTCTAAAAAGTCTGGTCCTTTGGACTGAATTCTCCACCTCCTTCTCGGGTGTCAAAAGGACTTTTCACATCATCAGCGATATTCTGCCTTCAACATCTTCCACCTCAGCATCTCACCTCTGTGCCTCGGTGATGTGAGTTTCTCCAATATCTTTCTTTTTCTCTGGACACTCATAAGACTTGTGCCCATTCTTTCCACATGTGAAGCATGTGATTACTCCACCTCTTCCTCTTCCTCTGCCTCTAGTATGAGGAAAAGTGTTGTTGTCAGCATAATCTCCTCTCTGCTAAGTATGTTGTCCTCTCTGTTCAACATATAGACCTCATTGTGAGGTTCCCCCTCTCTCAGTTTGAGTCTGAGGTTTCTTCCAGTCTTCCTTGGGTTTCTGATATTTATCATGGGCAACTGATTTGCCTCTGGGCTAACTTCTACCTTGGCCCCTCTGACTCTACTTTTGACTCAGCTTCTCTTCTGCTTTTAGAGCCATATGATAAGAATCTTCCATCGTTCAGATGGTCAACATACTCAGCTCATCCTGAATTTCATATCTCAGGCCATTCATATACCTGACAACTTTTTCATCATTGCTTTCACGATGAACTGCCCTGATATTCAACCTATAAAATTATTCAGTATATTCCTTTACTGACATTAACTTCTGTCTCAAGTTCTACATTCTCCTGAACAGAGTAATCTGGTAATCCCGAGGGATGAATTTTTCTTTCATCTTTGCAATCATCCTGTCCCAGCTCTTAATTTTCTGCTTGCCTTGGCAATGCCTATCTGTTTGTAGTTCATCCCACCACAATGTTGCATGTCATTTTAATCTCATGACGGAATTCTTGACCTTATTGTCCTCTTCGACATCTTCATAGTCAAAGTAGGTGTCTAGAGCTCTAATTCAGTCTAGAATCTCCTCTGCATCCAAGTTTCCCTCATAAAATGGAATGTCCATTTTCACCTTTGCACCCATTCTTGCAATAGCTTTAAGCAAGCGTTCATTTGTTGCATATTCTATTGTGACTTCTTCTTCTCCATGTCCAGAATCATCTTCATTTTTAAACTCACTGATATCTCCTACATCAGCTGTGCGTTTTTGTCTTATCTCCATGTCCACAAGTCTAGCACATATGTTATGCAGATGTCTTTCTATTTCTGGATTCTGCACCTGTCTACCCCTTCCTCTGGATGTCTCCCTCTCCTCCTCTGGATCGGGTGATTGTCTATCTCTTCTCCTTGGTGGCATGGTGAATTCTCTTTTTCTCTGCTACAGAAAGCAAAGAACCCTTATGTGCTCTGATACCAAACCTGACGCAGCCTTAGTCCCCTTGCCTTGGCAATGGAACCTCTGCACTGACCTCTCGGTATTTAAGGATCGTTCAAAGTTCACCCTTGAGCTGGAGTGGCTACTTCAACTCACCTCTAGAATCTCTATTTAAATTTGACCATGGGTCTTTTTCAACACCTTACAGCCTTTAGGCCCGATCCCTTCTCCGTTCACAACATAAAGTTACAATCGAGTTTCAGGGTTTCCCAATCCCCGATGACACAAACAATTGCTTCCTCAAATTCCCGATCTCCAATATCTCGATGTGCTCCCTTTGAGATTTATCTCCCCCTGGTTATTCCCTAAACATATGAATTGTTCTCATAAGACCATAGCCTTACCTCCCTTCAGGGTTTCGGACTTTCTTATGTTGAAATGCACGGACACTTTGTCCACAGGATCCACGATCCTCCGAAATCCTGCTATGCTTTGACTCCGACTAGCCCTCTAGGCTAGACCTGTGATCCATGCGATCTTGACTTATATGACCACAGTCCTAACACCCATCGGTATTCGGGGTTTCGAACGTCGAAGTGTATGGGACCTCTCGTCCTCCAGATTCCTGATCCTCCGACTTCTGATATGACTTTTCCTTTTGGGAAATTTCTCGAAAGCTTCGATCTCGGCCACGCATCCGAACTGATGGACAACTCTGATCATTATAGGGTTTCCAACATGAATTTTCTTGATCTCTTGCTCACAGAACTTTCAATTTCCCGAATGTCGAAATCCCGATGGCCACGCCTTGGGTCGGAACTTTCCTCCTCCCATTCACGAAACTTAACCTTATGCAACTCCCGGCTAATCCAATGGCTGATGGGTAACTAGCAAGGATCCAATGGCACACGTTCTCCTGTGAGTGAACTCTGCATGCTACCATATCCTCTTCACTTCTCTATCAGGTTTGACAACTAGTGGGATTTCATTAATACTCCCCACAGATTCTTGATCGTCAGTCTCTTCCCTTTGATGATTTCTATGAAGGGGACCAAGGATTCTTCCCTAGAATTATCCTCTTACACTACAAACTTCTGATTCCCCTCAATGTTTTCCAAATTCTTTACTCCTCCTGAGCTTCTCACAACTTCGAGCCTCAAAGAGGATCCTTGCACGCACTCCTTGCGGAAACCTCCAAACACCTGAAGTGTTAACCACTTTTTGACCTTGCGCATGCTTTGCAGCAGCAGTCTCTCAACAATTTGCTCAGGTTCGTAACCCTGAAACTTCACTTGGCCTGTGCACTCCTTGCACGGCTCCTGTGCCCCAACTGCACTTCTGGGCAAATGAGAACAAAAGTGACTCTATCTGAATCCTCTATCAACGCACTCCTTGTGGACAATTCAACTGCACTCCTTGCAAGAATCCTTTTTCAGATAGAGAAACAATTGAAACTCATTCCTTCTTCCTTTTAGGCTTCAAATTTCAACATGAAATCATATACACAACATATAAAGAAAATGTATAACAAGAAGAAAACATACATGAGGATACCATTCAACATTAGCACACAGAGAACCAACAAAACCATGAATTTGAATTAACCTCCTCCTATTAATCCAAATATCTGTACATGGGTGTTCTTACACAGCTCTCTGCATGCTCTTTCTCTTCTTCCTATTTTTCAATAATATTACAATATACAATGAGGGTGTCCATATCCCATTGCCCTATTGCGCTCTAAAACTGTCTAATCTAGAATTAAATTATATCTACCTGCATTAACTACTTTAAATTCCTTCTACCCACTAAGGACAAGAGAAAATCTCTCAAGGTCCGATTACATTATACAAAAAGGCGCTCCTTCTTAATGGCTTCATTTAAGATGGAGCATCAATTCAAGGATATTTCAAAATTTGTGCTGGTGTTTGTCCAGCTGTCTTTTGCCCCGTGCTGGCTCACTTGATGTGTTGGTGATGCTCCTGCATCAGACAACCAAAAGCTACTCATAGACCTCAAAGAAATCTTAGAAGAGAGACACCTTCATGGATGAATCAAAGAAGGTATGAGAGTGTTTTTCTTGTAATGAATATGGTCATAAATCCTTTGATTGTAGGCATCTTGGAAGAAAATAGTTTGGTAGGTCCAACAATAGTATAATATGTTGGAAATGTAGTCAAATGGACATATTCTTGAACATTGTTACACTATGAGATGCTATAGTTGTGGTGGATATGACCAAAAATCCCATAACTGTTGGAACTCAAGAAAATAGTCAATAAGAAATGTGTCATATAGTATGAAAAAAGGAGTAAATGGAACATGGAAGAAAAATGAATTTGCAGTAATAGATTATCAGAGAACAAAGTTCAAGAAACTAGGACACTCACAGATGTGGATATCAAAGACTAAACAAGTGAATAGGAGTGAAGTTAATTACTGCAAAAAGAATTGCAGTGATGTGACAAGCATAGTATAAAGTTGTCTTAGAACGATTTAGAGCAATGTATAGTAAAGAATCATCTTGGATAAAGACAGATACATCTATTTAAAGACCAATGAGAATCAATGGGAAGATCCAAGAGTTGTTTGAATAAGATGAGCTACAATTGTGCAATGTTCTAGTAAGATAGTGGCATCCACAGAAATAGCATTATGATGTACAAAATGATGTACATGACATCCTGTAGAGATAACAAGGGGAGATCAATCAGTAAAAAATCAATGGAAGTTTTGGTTAATAACAAAGTAATTAGATTAATTCTTCAAAAGACTCGATCACTACAAACATTTGTATCAAGAAGACTACTCATTTGAAACACAAAAATCGCAATCAACTGAGATAGGAAGATAGTAAATCAATAGGGGAAGAAACCTTGTCAGGAAGATCTACCCTTTCAGAAACAAAGGGGGAGAGTAGTCATAAGCAAAGAGAGAGAGCATATTGACAGGAGGATTCATTCTGTTATGGTAGGAAAAACATGATTCTAGGAAGAGTTACCCAAGTTTAGATTCTGTTCAGTAACATACAGAGACTTACCACAAGAGGAAAAACCCTTTTCCATTGATGTCAAAGGGGGACAGAAAACTTCATAAGAGGAAAAACTTCATAAGAGGAAAGCATCATCAAAAGGGGATTTTTGTATATGAAGTTAGTGTGTTTCCCTCAATGACAGAGGGGGGTATTTTTGGACATATTTTCATTGATGTCAACAGTTGATGTGATGATTTTTTGTTAATGATGAATTACCACAGATGAGATTGTCACTGATTTCAATAGTATATCAGTCAGCATAAGATGTCAAACAGATTTTAGAGATCAAAGGTGTAAGCTCAAGAGGAGGAGCGAATAGTATGAAGATCAAAATATCAGAAGGGAAAATGAAGTACGTTAGAAAATGCAGACAAAGGCTGAAGAAATTCATGATTATTGTTGATCATGATAGGATCAACAATATTCCTATGATAAAATATCAGAAGAAGCGCATTGCAAATTATATCAGAGATTAAATCTCAGGAGAGTTAACATATAAAGATCAAAGCTCAGGAGAGATGGTGGGTTGAAACTTAGTAGGTATGGCCCGATGAAACTCAAATTAATCAAGATCATTGATACGCAATCGATATATCAATGATAGGGACAAATTGGAAAGTTTGGGTGTCGAGTTAAATCACTCGCGAGTTGTGGTTCTGAAATCATCGTCGATTGTTGATCTACTTCGAGTGTCTTCATGACCGTTCAATAAATTTTGAGTGGAAGAAAAGGATAGGCAAGGAAAAAGGGCTGAGAGTTCGATTATCCGAATACCCACTAGTTGTCGAATCAAACCCGATTTCCCATCATCTGTCAGATAATTGTTTGAGTGGAAGGATAGGATAAGCAAGGTAAGATCTGAGATCTCATTCATGCAAACTTTCATCAATCATTGGATCATTATAATTGGAAGGACCATCGGATATGGAGAACATACAATGACCATTATATCTGGGAGACCGCGTAATAAAACCACGCCAGAAAAGATGTATGGGAGATCTACGTTAGCAGGACACGTAAGCAACAACGTGTGGCAGACCACGTTAGCAAGTACATGTGGCAGACCATGTCAACAAGGGCACATGGCAGACCATGTCAGAAAATACACATGGCATAATCAGATGATGACATGTGTCAAGAGGAAATTGTCTCCTTCCATGTCAACGAGTGATGTAAGCAGGTTACGTCACTCCAAGAGAATTTCTTCAGGAGTTTTATCATGAACGTATGTCAAAAGTCCCAAAGTCTCAAAGGATAAAGTTCTGAAGTTACTCTTAACTGTCAATCTAAGATACACTTGAGATACTATCCTAACAATTAGATCAAGGATATGAACATGTGTTACATCGGGAGATCTACGTCGACATCAGCAAGAAACTATGACATACCACGTTAGCAGTCTACGTCAGCAAGGAGACGTGGCATAGTAAGAGAACGAAAAATGTCAAGTTGACATCATCATTTCAGGTACATGCAAATCATGAATCTGAGTGACATGTGGCATTTTCTCAAATCATGACACATCATCAAGTGATAGAAGTAAGTTACGTCACTCTGGGAGTTTTTCTTTGGGAGTTTTACCACCAACACTCGCACAAAGTCCTGAAGTCCCAAATGTCGAAGACCCGAAGTGTACATGAGACCTTTGATATGATGTTGGGTGTATTCTTGACCGTTGATATACTACAGTGGAAGGATAGTGTAATATGAAACGCTAACCAAAAACAAGTGGTCTCCACCGTCTTATGACTAACTCAACAGGTGATCACTCCGGAGGAAAGAACGAGTTGAGATTTGAAATATCCAAAGTCTAGAGACTTGAAGGAAATATCGATTGTTAATCTAAAGAGGGACACATGTCAATGGTTTTTCATCTCTAGAATATTGATGTATGGAGGAAAGAATGGGTTGAGACTCAAAATCTCCGAAGTCCAAAGACCCAAAGGAGATCTCGATTGTCGATCTGATGTTCAATTGCATCCTCTATTGCTGATAAAAATATAGTGGAAGGATAGCGTAATCATAATAGACAAAGTCGTGGAGTAAAAGGTGGCCATCCATATCATTTCCTGATTAATTCCTGAACATTGGATTAAGCATTGAAGGATAGACATAAGGATCATATTGACCATTGATTTGGTTCTGTGATTAAATTTGAACCGTCTAATCTATTCGACGATATTGTATTCAGGAGTTTTGAAAGGTTGGAAGTCATGAAGACCCAAAGGGAAAAGTGCCAAAGTTAAGACAGTCGTCCATCTTGTCAGAAGATTGAATCGTGATCATTTATTAACAAGCTCTCAATCACTCGTCTCACCTAGCATCTGTTCAATGCCATTGGTAATATGGTAAAGAGATTTGAAAGGGAAGAATGTAATACGTCACTTAAATCGTTAAGCCTGTGGTTCTACACCATTGATCATATGAACATGGTTTGAAGGAAGTGTCGATCTCTGTTATCATAGAGACGAAGTAAATTGATCCATGACTGTGATGTATTTATGAAAGGAAAGGGGATGTCAGGTGTAACGTTGAAGACCGAGATTGATGATCTCTGGTGGTCCCAAAAGTTAGTGTAAATGAGAAAGTTAGTTATAACTTGTTTCACAAGTCAACTCAATAACCTAAACAAGTTTTGAGCATAAACAAGTATAAATACAAACATTATTGGTTCACTTGAAATGGTGCTTGAGGAAGTAGTGTGGCTTGTGAAGTGAATGAGGTGGATCTGGACCTGAGGTCCGTGCGAATATAAAAGAGATGTAGAAGTGAAGAAGGCGCAAATATATCAGAGGAAAGATAAAGATAAGAAGGCTCCAATTTCAGAGAGAAGATTAAATGTGGTGATGAGCATTTATGGTAGACCTCTAATCATGAGATAGAGTTGATTCTATAATGGATCACTGCTACTAGAGTCAGTTTCTCTAGTTGGATATATTGTGTTCTATCAACAAGTTGGGTCTTGCGGCAAGCTAGGTCTTACTTGAGATTTGATGCTCTCTTGAGAGTTGGTGCTCTCCAAGGTGTTGGTGCTCCTTACTTCGGTTGGTGCTGAGAAAAAATAAGTTGTTGCTGGAAAAAATCATATTACTATATTCATATCAATTATACAAAAGCTTGCACAAACATATGATGTCTCTTGTGTCCATTGTGTTATGATTTGATTGTTATTAATCTATTAAATTATGTTTTAACTGCTAACTTGTAAGAAGAATAAAAGTAAGAAAATTCCACACACTAATTCAACCCCCCCCCCCCCCCCNTCTTAGTGTGGGCTATGTGTTCAACATGATCATGACATAGACCTGTACCTAGACCTAAACCATGACCTAGACCTAGAACTAGACCTATACCAATACCTAGATCTGCACCAAGACCTTGAACTAAACCATTAGCATGACCTATACCATGACATAGACCATGACCTAGACCATGGCAAGACAAGGCATAACAAGGCAAGGCATGGAAAGGTAATGTATAGGTATAGGTCTAGGTCTAGGTATGGCAATGCAAGGAAAGGAAATGCAAGGCAAGTCAAAGAAAGGAAAGTAAATACATTAAAATTTTAAGCAAATATCGACATGGAAATGCAAGGAAAGGTCTTGGTATAGGTCTAGGTATACATGCTATGTCTTGTTATAAAATTTATTAAGTTGAAATATTAGTTTTGTTTCTTTGATTTTAAATAAGGCATTGAAGTTATGATTTTTTTCATGCAATCCAAAATAAATTATGGATCAATAGTCTAATTAGACTACACCAAAAGGATGGAACATAAACCTATTTAGTGACATCCCTTTCTATGTAAATCCTATTAATCATGATAATCCCTCTTTCACAACTATGAAGATACCTAAGATATATGAATAAAGAGATCATATGTTATGACATTGAAATTCTCATGCAAGTATTTTTATCTAAGATAAATGGGATAACAAGTTGTAAAATTAAATTCTTAATGAATCCTTTGATTTTAATTTTTATGTATTAAACTTGTCCATTATTTTTTTAAGAAAAAAAAAGGGTATGATGCATGAATTCCATTATTGTTTTATTGAATTAACTTGAAAACAAGTTTATTAGAATTTAATTTACTTTTGAAATAATTTAATGGTGTCTATGATTATTTCTTACATGGGCGACTCAACAGACAAGAAATTATCTATAACGATGAGAATACCTATATTTTTACAAACAATTAGCTTTATGGATATCATAAGGAAAGTACCTTTTAGATGAATTTTTGTTATCCAAGGCAAGGCAAGGAAAGGAAATGCAACACAAGGCAATGTAAGGCATGGCATGTCTATTCAAGGCAAGGCATGGAATGACAAGTCAAGGCAAGGAAAGGCATGGCATGGCATAACAAGGCATGACATGGCATGGCATGGTAAGGAAAGGCATGGCAAGGCAATGCATGGAAAGGTATGGCATAGAAAGGAAAGGCATGGCATGGCATGGAATGGAAAGTTAATGCATGGCTTGGAAAGGAATGGATTGGCAAGTGAAGGCATGACATGGTAGGGAAAGTAAATGGAAGTCATGGGATGAGATGGAATGAAAATGTAATGCAAGGCATGGCATGGAAAGGCAAGCCAAGTCATGTCAAGGAAAGGCAAGGCAAGGCATGGCATGGAAAGGCAAGGTATGGCATGGAATTGCAAGGAAAGAAATAGAATGGCATGGAAAGGAAAGGCATGGAATGGCACAACAAGGAAAGGGATGGAATGGCATGGCCTGGCAAGGAAATTCAAGTGTGATATCCTCTCTAGCATTGTTGCTATATTTTAGGTTTTTACTTGGTTTATAACTTTTTTCAAAGAATTTGAATGTAGTATCCAATGCCATTGTAATATCTCTCACTACAACTGTAATGGAATTTTTCTTATTGATGTAGGTTTATATTGATTTTCTAGTTCATAAATTTCGTTAAACAGTTGGTTGGCCTGTCAAATATTCATTCTCTGAACCCCCTTATTGTTGGATATAAATTATTTTTATTGTATATGATATATCAAAAACCTTGTAGGCTGCCTCAACACCCAATCAAATCAACCAATACTATTGTTATCTTTCTTGGGATGGTTGTTTATTTTTTTTTTTATGCATTTGTTGAGCTAGGAGTTTTGACAAACAATTTATAGTATTTCCAACACACTTGACACAAAATGTATATAACAAAAAGAAAATAAAATGAAAAATGTCTTTAAATATCAATTAGAAACATTGCTAATTAGTCTACTTTATTAGTCATCAATTCTTGACTGATATATCACAGAACAACTCACACATTTGTCTTGATCAACATTAGTATTTTGATGAAAACTCTAGGCCCTAGAAGGAAGAATAAATATCTATGGTTGTAGAAGCATCCAATCTCCACAAATTGGTTGATATGATGACCACATCTCCAAAACTATGTTTTCCATAGAATACTCGATCTACTTGAGGATGACTCGGTCCCCTTTACATTAAAACTCAACCCAGATTTGAAGTGTCTCTCCTAGCTAACGAAATATGGCACTCAACCACTTTAACTCATCCCCATAAATAGATATAAGGAACCCAACAAGAAGTAATGGTACCCAACAACTTTTATTTATCCCCAATGATATATAGAATGCTCCCAATAAGAAGAAATAGCACCCAATAGATGTAAATTTTTTCTAGTAGTGAGGATTCGATCATTTTCCCAAGAGTACAGTACTCAGAATGAGAGGAATGGTATCCACCAAAAAATGTATGGACACCACAAAGAAATCCCTTTCTGCAATATATGAAATTGACCTCCAAAAGACATACTAGTCCTCCCATAATCAAAACTCAACCACTACAACTAGATTCTTATTTCCACAAAATTCAAGAACCCTACAAAACGACTGTATCTTTAGCCAATGATAAACCAATGGAATAATTGTGTGATTATACCCTTTATATTGTATAGGGTGGAATATTTCACCACCAAAACCAATATTTATTATCTAGAGTGGATCTCTCACCACCGAAACCAATCCAACTAGGGTTTACTCCAAACCCCCAAAGGATTAAAGAGCTCTCCTAGTCAAATCAAGATAATCATCTCACATAATGATAGAATATGAGCCAATATATATATTTTATTTATCCATATTGATATCAGTGGCCTCCCACCTATTCCAACTGGTTCATTTTGGCATTTTTTTAGTTTGGTAGTTTTTTCCTTGTTTTCGGGTCCCCGACTTCTGGGGCCGTTTTGAGGCCCTAAATAACAGTTTTAGGGATTTCCAGAGTTATAATATTGAAAGAGTCAAAGTCTGATGGAAACATGTGTATCCCTCATATATACCTTTCCAATGGGCTATCAGGCGCCTAAAACAAAGATCATATGAAAAATTTACGACCTTGAGAAATTGATATACTAATTTACCCCAATGGGGCCCACGTGACTTTTGGCCCATGTGAATTTTGGTGCTTCATATCCTAGGGTTACGTTTTTGGATGGGTAAAGTTTTGGCATTCATATTTGTTTTAAAAATTCCTTCAAATCCTCATTTTACTCATCTTCTTGTGAATGATTGCAGTCATCACATCTCTTCTAAAAGATAAGCCTCCACCATTCCAACAAGCTTATTTTCCACTGCATTTTACAATTTCAACTTATTTCCTTATTGAATAGAAACCAGTTTTACTATATCTCTGTTATTCTTTGTTAATCATATTTTAATAATAAAATTTATTCATTTTTTTCTTCTCACAAAATATGGATTAGTGGTATCATACTGGTCTTCTCTTTGTCATTCTTAATGCATGTCCCTAACAAGGTCATGGTACAAAGAATTGGGTCTCGATATTGTTTCTCTTGAGGAAAAGATCTCTTGCACACCCAAGATACCTCTTCTGGTGGAAGAAAATAAAGATGATGGGACAAGAGATCCTTTCAAAAAATTTCTCGAGGAATCCCTCATGCAACATAGGAACGAGACGATGGATAGTTTTATGCAAATCCTTCGATGACTACCAACAAGAAACACATCTTCCTCAAGTAGAGGAATCGCCCCCTTCAAGGTACAAATCAACTTTGATATTCCTATCTTTGAATTTCAGATAGACGCAAATGCTGTAGATAAATGGTTGAATCTACTAAAAGGGTATTTTTTTGTCCGTAACTTTTCAAATAGAGAAAAGATTACTTTTGCACTCCTCAAAGTCCTTCCCCATGTCAAATATTGGTGGGAAACTTTCTTTGAGAAAAAGGAAATAGAGGAAACCTCATTATTTACAATCATGATCACCTGGGAGTCCTTCAATGCTATTAAGGAACAATACTACCATGTCGAAAGTTATGATGACCTGTATACAAAATGGACCACACTCTGGTAGGAAAGAGACCAAGCAGTGCCATAATTCACAAATATCTTCCATACCTTGCACACCAATTTGGGTATCAAATATTTTGAGCAGCATCTAGTGCTCAAGTATTACGTTGCTCTGCACAGGTACATCTAGTCTAAAATGGAGTTTCTTTACATCTTGTCCTTGGGCACAACCTATCGATATTCTTTAAAAATTGCTAAGAAGATTAAGAAAAAGATGTGGAAATTTGGGCTTGGGATCCCCTCACAGCAAAAGAAAGGAAAGGGAAGCCCCAACCTACATAACAAAGAACAGATAAAATATGGAAAACATCTGGAAAACCAGTCCAAGCCACAGGCAAAGAAGGACACCAGATATGGATGATTTTAGAGGATGAATTTCGCTCATGGGCTAATTTTCCATGGTTTTTCCAAAAACGAGATTTGTTATTTTAAAAATTATTCACCCAAATTCTATTACTTCAAAAATAGCCAAAATTTTATAAAAACTATATAAAATCCTTATAAATTTGAATATTGTTACAAAAATATTGTCAAACATTTATAATTGGCATATGAAGGATTAGTAAGATTTTCCACGGTTTCTACATTTTAAAACAAATTTCCATCCTTAAAATCATCCCTGACACTAGAAATACAATGAAAGATATCAGGAAGTGGTGCGAATTCCATCAGTTCCCCTAGCATAACAGTGTTGATGGTCGCTCAAAGTAGTCGTTGATGGTTGAGGTGAAAGCCTCTGAATCAGATGCAGGTTCCAACTCTGAGTCAAAAATAGAAAGGAAGAGACACATCATTGGTGCAGAACCCAATGCCACTATTTCTACCACCAATCTCTAGCATGGTGAACCAAATAAGCCAGAGGAAGGTGAACGCCTTTTTCATTCACACATGTGGGTGAACGGTACCCCACTGCACTTCATTATTGATAGAGGTAGCCAGGATAACTTTATTTCAATAGAGGTCATCAAGTGGCCTGCTGACAATGTCACACCCGCATCCCTACACCATTGGATGGCTCCGCCAACAAAGCAATCCCTGCGTCAGCCAACATTGTCACATGTCATATGACATCAAGCCCTTCAAAGACAAGGTATTGCGTTATGTTTCTCCTCTTGAAGTTTCTAATGTTCTTTTGGGCCAACCTTATTTATGGAAACATCATGTTGTATATCAGTCAAGGCCTCGCAGTGTTATTATTACTTTGAACGGGAAATTGTGTAGGATACCCGAGCCAATCCCACCTAGTGATATTTCCTTGATATCTGATAAGAAATGCAGGAAGGTCATCTCTCAGACTAATAATTTTTTCTTTTTTTTAGTTCTCTTTTAGAGTGAGTGAAATATCATAGCCACATTGAGGGCCTCCGCGTATGACCTCTCCGCACAATAGAAGAAAGTGGATAAGTTCATGGAAGAATACTCATATATCTTCTTGTCACCTACCAGGGTACCTATGCACTATCAGGTCAAGAATCACATCGATCTGACCCTTGACGCACCACTACCCAATGGGAAAGTCTATCGCCTCTCTCTATTAGAGAATGATGAGATCAAGTGGTAAATACAAGAACTGCTCCACAAGGGACACATCCAACCCAACCCATCACCTTGTGGGATCCAAATCATGCTGGTGCAAAAGAAAGAGGAGACCTGGTGACTTTCCATTGATTATCAGGCCCTAAATAAAATCACAGTCTAAAACCGGTACCTGATTCCCCAAATCAACGACCTCCTTGATCATCTCACAAGGGAAAAATACTTTAGTAAGATTTATCCTAAGTTTGGCTACCACCAGGTCCCAATAGAATAGACAGATGTATGGAAGACCAACTTCAAGTCAAAAGAAGGTCTTTTTGAATGATTTGTCATGCCCGTTGGTTTGAAAAATTCTCTAGCAACTTTCATGAAGATGATGGAAGATATCATGTGACCTTTCACCAATACTTTTGTAGTGGTGTATCTGGATGAGATCCTCATATACAACCAGACTTGGGTGAAACACTTGCAACATATTCAGCAGTTTTTTCACACCCTGCGACAACACAAGCTATATGCCAACTTGGAAAAATGCTCCTTTGACATGGATAGGGTCAATTACCTAGGCTACATAATTTATCAACATGGGATGCATCTAGATCTAGCGAATATTTAGGTCATCTGTCACTGGCTATCCCCAACCACGCTCGTTGAGCTTCAAATCATTTTGGGCCTTGCCAATTTTTATCACAGGTTCATGTTTAGATTCTCCCATATTTCATGGGCCCTCAACCAAGTAACCAGGGGTGGTGGTAAGGAAAATGTTTTGTGGTGATTGTACCAACAACAAGAGTTCGATGATTTGAACCAATGCTTGTGCTCATCCCCAGTACATTCATTATCAGACCTGCATCATCCCTTTGAGATCAAGACAGATGCTTCATAATATGCTATGGGTGTCATTCTCACTCAGCACGACCACCTCATGGCCTATCATAGTGAGACACTATCAGATTCTATTCGTAAGTACCCTACTTACCAAAAATAAATGTACTCCATTGTGCAATCCTACCCCTAGTGGAGACATAACATTCTTGGGAAGGAGACAATCATTCACACTGATCTTAAGACACTATAGTTCATGCAGACACAAGGAAAAATTGCAGAATGACCACCATCAAAAGTGGTCCACATACTTGCAGCAATTCCACCTCAACATAAAGTATAAAAAATGAAGTACCAACCGAGTCATTGATTTCCTTAGCCGAGCTCCAGTCATGGCACTCACCACGGTGCTAGACTCTTATGGCCACGAGACCACCTACCAAATGTTGGGAGAAAACTTAATTGTTGCTAATTTTTATCTTAAGGACAGGCTCTTGTGTCATCTTAGCCATATCTATGTTTCATCAAGAAAGTGATCAAAGATGATTTGGGAATCCCACTACAATATGGTGGCAGGACACTTCTTCATCGAAAATACATTGGAAATGTCGCAGAAAAATTTCTACAAGCTGAAACTTTGACAAGATGTCAACAAGTATATCAATTTCTGCACTACCTACATTATTTCCAAACCAACCACTAAGAAACCCTGCCTGTACACCCCTATGCCTACCCCTGAAAAACCATGTGATTCCATCTCAATGGAATACATGTCGGGGCTTTCGTCCACCAAGAGGGGAAATGACTTTTTTTTGTGGTTGTTGATTTATTTTCCAAGATGGAAATTATGGCCGCCTACAAGAAGAGCATCACAATAGAGGCCACTTCCAAGCTATTCTTTGAACGAGTATGGCTACATTTTGGAATCCCAAATTTTTTTTTCTCATATTGGGATAGTCGATTCCTCCACACATTATAGTCGAGCCTCTGGTCACTTCTAGACACCAATCTCACCAAATCAATTTCCTTCCACCCCTAGATAGATGTACAAACTGAGGTCATCAATTGGATGATCGTGCATATCCTTCACATGTACAACTCAAAACACCCCTGCACATGGTATGAGAGACTTCCCTATATTTATAATAGCTACAACCAATCCCTACAGATCTCAACCAACCATAACCCCTTTTAGGTGGGGTTCGGATTCCAACCCTTGGGTCCCATGGATGTTGCACTACCCCTTGCGTCCAACTCAGACGAATCATCCCTTGCTCCAACTAAAGCTGAAAAATCCACCCGGCTCATTGATCGGATCCATCACATCCGCCAACAAGTTCATGATATTTTATAAAAGTCCAATGCCAAGTACAAGCAGTGCCATAATCAACACTGGGTGCCACATAAGTTTCAAGTGGGAGACAAAGTTTGGTTGCACTTTCAGAAACAACACCTTATAGGGCCACATCAAAAACTTCTCCCACTTCCTTATGGAACTTACACCATCACCAAGGTTGTCGGTGACAATGATTTTGAGATCAACATTCCCCCTTTCCTTCGCATGCACCCAATATTCAACGTGGCTCTCCATCCGCCATATTTCCCACCATTATTGGACACCTCAGAGATAGTAGAACAATTGAAAACAAAAGAGATCAACCCTAATTGTATGCAATAGGAATCCAGTGAACATATTGTAGATACACAGTTCAAGGGATCTCGACAACAAAGGATCCATCTTTATCGAGTTGTCAAAGTAGGGAAGCTCCTGCACCAAGGCAAGTGGCTCACTCGGGGAAAAATTTAGCAGAAATTTCCTCATCTGATGGGGAAACTCAATGTAATGGAGAATATTTATTCCTAAGGGTTCAATATTGATTGATATGGATATCGGTGGCCTCCCACCTATTCCAACTAGTACATTTTGGCAGTTTGCCAGTTTCGCAGTTTTTTTCTAGTTTTCAGGTCCCCGACTTTCGGGGCCATTTTGAGGCCCTAAACAACATTTTAAGGGATAAACATGGTCAAACTATGGTTAGAGATACATTCTGATGACAACATGTGTAGTCCTCGTATAGACCTTTCAAACAGTTTATCGTGCGCCTAAAATGGAGATTGTATGAAAAAGCTACAACCCTAGGAAGTTGATGTACTAACTTACCCTAATGGGGCCCATATGACTTTTGGTGCTTCATCTCCTAGGGTTAGTTTTTTGGATGTCTAGGGTTTTGACATTCATTTTTATTGTAAAAAGGCCTTCAAAGGCTCATTGTACTCATCTTCTTGTGAATGAGCGCATCCGTCACATCGCTTTCTCAAAGATAAGATGCCACCATTCTAACAAGCATGTTTTTCGCTGCATTTTACAATTTCATCTTATTTCCTTATTGAATAGAAACTAGTTTTATTGTACCTCTATTATTTTGTGTTAAGAATATTTTAATAATAATCTATATTCATTTCATTATTCTCATAAAATCTGGATCATTTATACCCCCTTTCACCTTTTTCCCCTCAAGTGACTTTTAATTCATCTTTAATTTTTTCTCATAGAATCACTTTATTAATTTAATAAATGTTTTTACTCCAAAAAGTGATTTATTAGACTTTAAATCCTTTCAAGCCATTGGAAATCACTTTTTTTATCATCTCAAACTTTAGATTTTTTAGCCTTGATTCCAATGAGGTGTCCCCTCAAATAATACGATCCAAATAATAGATTTAGCATATTTAATTAAAGTATGTTCAATAATAACAAAAAAATATGAAAATCATCGAAATGCCATGGAACCAACAAAAAATTGTGCAAAAATGATATCAATGATGAAATATGGTGAATGGGCTATCCTCGGACCCATATAACTCCAAATTGATCGAGCTAATTGTAATCCTCATTTTACTCCTCTCGTCAATCTGGCATAAACTCATAAGGTCACCTTTGATTGCAGGGTAGGGGAATCCAAAAATGAGGGAATTACAACATGTCATGGAAAGGAAATTCAAGGAAAGGCATGAAAATGCATGACAATAAAAGGAATGATATGAAAAGGAAAGGCATGGCATGGCATAGAAAGGAAAGGCATGACATGACATGGAAATGAAAGGCATGGCATGGCATGGAAAGGTAAGGTATGGCAAGGAAAGGCATGGAATGGAATGGCATAGCATGGAAAGGAAAGGCATGGCATATCATGGAAATGATACACAAGGCATGACATGGTAAGGCAAGGCACAACATGGAAATTCAAGGGATTTCATGGAAAGGAAAAGCATGGCATGGTTGTTGGGTATGTGTTATATTCTTTGCATGTGTGTGTGTCGGAACGTTGGATATGACAACTGCATATGACGATCCCTCTAGTAGTGGAGTTTGTGTCATGTGCACCGAGCTCTTTCCTAGGGGGGTCCCAGGGGGGGGAAGGTATGCCCTCCCCCTGGTTATGCACAGCATTCGGGGCAATGCCCCCAAAAATTTTTTTGGGCGATTTTTGCTATTTTTAGTGGTTTACTAAATTAATCCCAAATTAAGGGATTAGGGTTTTTGTATCCACAAAATACCTAAAAACATTGTATATATATTGTATGGTGAATGGTGAAGTTGGAGATAATGAATATAAGAAAGGTTTTCCCAGTTGAGGGTTTCTGGTATAAAATCTTTGTGTACTCTGTGTATGAGCCATTGATTTAATTATGTTTTTCTTAAGAATCTATATGCATTGCTTTACTTCAAAAGTTTAAAAGTTACATGTGGTATCAGAGCTCATTTTTGGCTTCAGAAGGACGCCTTTGTTGTTGAGGGTTTATCTTGGTCTTGATAGATCAATTTCATCTTCGGTCTATGATAAACCTGGGTTTAGTGGGAGCTTTTGTAGTGGTGATTTGAGTGCAAAAAGAGGAATGGAGATTTCTTCTAGAATCAAGATAGAGAAGTTCAACGGTAAAAAATTTGAGCTATGGAAGTTGAAAATGGAGGACCTTCTTGTAGACAAAGAACAATGTATCGTTGTGGATCCTAGTACATAGCCTACTAGTATGCATCCTACTGAAACACAGATGACTGGTACACAACCTACTAGTTCACAAATTGCTAGTACACCACCTACTAGTATGTTGAAGGAAGATTGGGAGAAGTTGGATAGAAGAGCAAGGGGTACTATTCGACTCTACCTGGCATATTTAGTGTTCTTAAATGTCTCAAGAGAATCTACAGCCAAGGAACTATGAGATAAGTTGGGGAATTTGTATCAATCAAAGTCCCTGGTAAACAAGTTGTTTCTTCGAAAGAAGCAGTATCATCTTAGGAAGATGGAGATTCAATGACAAAACATCTAAATTCCTTCAATACTCTGGTAAGTCAACTTGGCTCTGTTAATATTACGATTGCAGAAGAAGATAAGTGTATTACTTTGTTATGTTCTTTGCCATACTTTTGGGATAATTTGGTTGTAGCAATAGGTAGTACCACTCAATCTACATTGAAATATGAGGATGTAGTTTCATCCTTGTTATCTGAAGAGATGAGACAAAAAAGCATGGATGGTCACAACACAGATGTTTTATTTGTAAGAGGACGTACCCAAGACAAGAACCCTGGTAATCCTTTGTGGTGGAGATCTAAATCGACAGGTAGATCTAAGTCTCTAGTAAAATCTTTGAGAAAATGTTAGAAGTGTGGTAAAATAGGGCATTATAAGAAATATTGCAAGTCTAAGAAGGTTGAAAAACCAAAGGGATTTTATAGTACCTCTTCCACAGAGGCGAAAACCTCCACTAAAGAAGGAGGTGATGTTTACCTCGCATCTACAAGTACACATGTAGACTGTGATGTATGTTTGATTGAATCAAGTGCGTCATGCCATATGAATCCTCACAGAGAGTGGTTCTCTGAATATGAAAAATATGATGGTGGTGATGTATTCCTAGGAGATGACTCGACATAAAAAATCATGGGACGTGGAAGGGTTAAGTTGTTTCTAAAATATGGAAGGATTAGAACTCTCACTGGGGTTCTGCACATTCCAAAACTTTCAAGGAGCCTAATATCTGTAAGCAAGTTGGATGATGTAGGAGTGGATACTATATTTGTAAAGAACACTTGCAATATGGTACGAGGAGCAATGGTGTTGATGAGGGGATTCGTTGTGTAACTCTGTACAAGTTGTTGGGAAGTACTTATACTAATGGGTGTAGCATTTATGTTGTCCCTGAGAAGAGAAATGAAGGAGACAAGACCAATATTGTCCTAGAAAAGAAGACCATGTTGTGGCATCAAAGACTAGGGTATATTGGAGAAAAGGGCCTTCAAACACTACACGGTAAAGGTATGGTTGATGGTATGTATAATTGCACTTTGGATTTTGATTTTTGTGAACATTTCATATATGGTAAACAAAATCGAGTAATATTCCCATATGGTGCTACAAGAGAAAAGGGGATCTTAGAGTTGATACACAATGATGTGTTTGGCCTATTCCTATTCCATCCCTAGGTAAATCTATATATTATGTTTCATTCATAGATGATTTTTCAAGGAACACATGGATTTATTTTCTTAGAAAGAAATCTGAGGTATTTGATAAATTTAAAGAGTTTAAGGTTATGGTAGAAAATCAGACAAAGAAGAAAATAAAGGTATTGAGAACAGATAATGGTGGAGAATTCTGCAGAAATAAATTCGAAGAATTATGTAGCAAGTGTGGTATAGCAAGGCAGAAGACTACTCCATACACTCCTCAAGAAAATGGAGTTGCAGAAAGGATGAAAAAGACACTGATGGAAAAAGAAAGGAGCATACTTAGCGGTGTTGGGTTAGGACAAGAATTCTGGGTAGAGGAAGTGGGTACAACATGTTACATTTTCAATCGATCACCTTCATCAGCATTGGATGATAAAAATCCACACGAGGTATGGTCTGGAAAGAAACCCTCTCTTCAACATCTTAAAGTGTTTGTTTGTGATGCTTATGTACATGTTCCAAAGGAAAATGGGAGTAAGCTAGATAAAAAGGATCAAAAGTGTATCTTTATTGGTTATAAAGATGGTGTGAAAGGTTATAATCTTTGGAATTGAGAAACCAAGAAGACTGTTTACAGTCAAGATGTTGTTTTTAGAGAGGTAGAAGATGTGTCCAAAAAGGAATTCCTACCAACGCAAGATGAACTTGAGAAAATATAGCTTGAGTTGGATGATGCAAAATCTAAATCATCTGAAGAAGAGGAAGCATAAGAAGAAGAAGAAGAACCTCATACCCCAGTATTGAGGAGATCAATGAGAGAAAAGAAAACCAAAACTGTCAGGGAAGCAGTGAATTCAAAGGATAATAAACTATGGAAGAAGGCCATGGTTGAAGAAATGGATGCCTTGGATAAGAATGAGGCATGGGATATAGTTGAGTTGCTATCTGGAAGAAAATTTGTTGGTAGAAAATGGTTTTTTAAGAAGAAATCTAATGCCGAAGGAAAAGTGGAGAAATACAAAGATCAACTATTAGCAAAAGGTTATTCTCAAGTAGAGGAAATTGACTTTGGTGATATTTTTTCTCCTGTTTCTAAGTTAACTTCTTTTAGATTTCTTTTATCTATTGTTGCTTCTTTTGATCTTGAAGTGGAAAAGATGGATGTGAAGACAACATTCCTACATGGGGATCTAGAAGAAGAAATCTAAATGAAGCAACTGGAAGGCTTTGTAGTGAAGGGAAAGAAAGAGTTGTTCTATAAGATAAGGAAGTCACTATATGGTCTGAAGCAATCACCTAGGACGTGGTACCAAAAGTTTGATACATACATTCTTGGATTGGGATTTGTGAGAAGCAGGGCTGATCACTGTGTATATTCTAAGCAAGTTGGTAATCACTTCATTTTTGTAGTGTTGTATGTTGATGACATGTTGTTTGTAGGAAATAACATGGATGTTATAAAGGAGGTGAAATCACAACTATCCTCCAAATTTCACATGAAGGATCTCGGTGCTGCTAACTTCATTCTAGGAATGGAAATTAAAAGAGATCGTGCAAACATGAAACTCTGGTTGAATCAAAGAAAATATGTTGATACGATATTACATAGGTTTAATATGCATGGACATAAACTGGTCAAGTTTCCTATTCCTATAGGTGTAAATTTATCTACAGATTAGTATCCCAAGACACAGGAAGAAGAAGAGTACATGTCCCATGTTCCATATGCCAGTGCAGTTGGTAGTTTGATGTATCTAATGGTCTGTACTAGACTAGACATTGCACATGCAGTGGAAGTTTTGAGCAGGTATATCTTAAAACCAGGGAAGGAGCATTGGACAACAGTAAAGAAGGTCTTCAGGTATTTGCGTGGCACTACCAATTATGGATTATTCTACCATGGAAGACCAGGATTGGACAAAGTGGTGGACATACATGGCTTTGTTGATGCAGACTATGCTGGAGATATGGATTGCAGAAGATCTACATGTGGGTATGTGTTTAACCTATTTGGAGGAGAAATCAATTGGATGAGCAAAAGACAGGCTGTAGTGGCACTATCAACTACAGAAAATGAATACATGGCAGCCACTCATGCAAGAAAAGAAGCAGTATGGTTACAAAGATTGTGTTCAGGTATTGGGTTGGTACAACAAGCAGTGGGATTAGATTATGATAGTTAGAGTGAAATATTCCTAGCAAATAACCCAGCTTATCATTCAAAGACAAAGCATATTGATGTTTAGTATCACTTTTTGAGATACATGGTTGAGGAAAAGAAGGTCTTGCTGGAAAAGGTTGACACTTTGAAGAATGTTGTAGATTCATTGACAAAGTCTATGAGCACATAAAAGTTCTCCTGGTGTAGAGTAACAATGGACATTTCTTCCCTAGATTTTTGACTATATAATCCCCTGGATCCCTAGATGCAAATAAAACAACAAGTGGGAGAATGTTGTGTATGTGTTATATTCTTTGCATGTGTGTGTGTGGGTGCATCAAATATGATAACTGCATTTGACGATCCCTCTAGTAGTGGTATTTGTGTCATGTGCATTGGTCGCTTTCCTANGGGGGGGGGGAGGGCAGGTATTCCCCCCCCTGGTTATGTGCAGCGTTCGGGGCATCGCCTGAAATTTCTTTTTTGACGTTTTTTGCTATTTTTAGCTATTTACTAAATTAATCCTGGATTAATGGATTAGGGTTTTGGTATCCACGAAATACCTAGAAAAATTGTATATATATTGTATGGTGAATTTTGAAATTGGAAATAATGAATATAAGAAAGGTTTTCCTGATTGAGGGTTTTCGATATTAAATCTATGTGTACTATGTGTATGAGTCATTGATTTAATTATGCTTTGCTTAAGAATATATATGCATTTCTTTACTTCATAGGTTTAAAATGTACAATGGTATGGAAAGGAAAATGAAATCAAAGGCATGGAAAGGAAAAGGAAATGCAAGGCATGGCATGGAATGAAAAGGAAAGTCATGGCATGGGATGTGAAGGAAAGGAAAGAAATGAAAAGGAATGGCAAGGCATGGCATGGCATGGAAAGGAATGCAATGGCATGGAAAGACATAGCATAGCAAGGCAAGGCAAGGCATGACATGACAAGGAAAGACATGGCATGGAATGGAATGGAAAGGAAAAAATACTTCATTGGATGGAAAGGAAATTTTTGGTATAAAGTTATGTCATATGTCCCTAGAAAAAATGGTTTTTTTATTTCTTGGCATGAGAAATGTTCCTTTTTCTATGATTCTTGTTTCATTGCAATCCACATTTTGATTTTAATTTTTCCTTGCATAATGTTATGGGAAGATATATTTATTGTTATATAAGTTAAAATGGGAAATTACATGGAAATACATGCAAGGAGGGATTAGTCTATTTTAGATTATAGTGGTGTTCTAGGGATTTGTAAATGTAAAAACCTATATTTTGGCCTTAGAAGGTTAGAACTTTGATTTTTACTTATATTAGTGATTCATTTCTTAGTATTTGTTGGATTTAGTTAGAATCATATAGGCATTTGATATGTATACATGTGGATCTATTTATGTGTTGCATGATATTATTTTTATTGTTATATGTTTATGATGATGATAGTTATGTGATTTGTTTAAACATGCAAATTGAGATGTGGAACTTTGGTATGTGGATACTAGTTCAAAATTATGTTGTGAATGTGTAATAGATGCAAGTCATCATGTAAATAAACAAAAATTTCTTAATTGAACATTAATATAGATACAAATTTTCATATGAAATTTTTAATGTGTATGCATGGATATGAGAAATGTTATATCTAAATGACTATAAAGTTGAGGTGACCAAGGCATGGCATGGCATGACATGGAAAGTCAAGTAAAGACATGGAATGGCATGGAAAGGAAGGGCATGGCATGGCATGTCAAGGCAAGGAAAGGAAAGACATGGCATGGAATGGAAATGCAAGGAAAGGCTTAGCAAGGAAAGGCATGGCATGGCAAGGCAAGGCAATGAAAGGCATGACATTGAATTGCATTTCAAGGCAAGGCATGACATGGCATGGCAAGGCAAGGCATGGCATGGCATGGCTAGTTAAGGCAAGGCATGGCATGGAAAGGAGAGGCATGGCATGGCATGGAATTTCAAGGAAAGGCAATGGAAGTCATGGCATACCATGCCATGGAAAGGAAAGTCATGACATGGAAAGGAAAGGCATGGCATGGTAGGCTAAGGCAAGGTAAGAGAACGCAATTTAAGGCAAGGCTAGACATTTATCACATACCTTGTTTCGGATGCCCCATCCACTTGGCATCTTGTGCATTCATCCATGGAGTTAAATATCTTGGAATTAACACATATGGAGTGGTTGAATGCATGCACTTTCTTGGAGGGGACATTCCATGTGGACACTTGGCATTTGAATTGTATTGATGCCTATTTTTGGTGGCGTCATCCCCTTTATGAGAAGTATTTGGTGCATACTACTAGTATTTTTGGATGAGGGTGAATTTCTTTGGAGAGACTAATGTCCACATGTTGTAACATGGTCAACCATGGATTGAGGAGAGATATAACTAATTCATTATTATAATATTTATTTGACATGTCATGGAGTTAGTTAGCAAATAATAATATTTTATTGTATAAGAGTAAAGACTCACTCTATAAAAAAGAATTCTCTCTCTTCATTGTAAAGGGAGGAGAATTTGGGTATTTAGGAGCTCTCCTCTTGGACTACATTGTAGAACATTTTGGAAAGATTAATGGAGAATTTGAGGTACATTTTCATTTGATGTGAGACTTTATTTTGAAATCAAATTTTATGTGTTGATTTTGTATTAATAAACCCTTTTGACATGTTTTGATTGCCATTATAATGAATGATGCTTCATTTTGTATAGAGTGATGTGAGGTCTTAACTCTCTTATTTCCATTATGATTACGTTATCCTACATGATTCTTATTATTGGTTCTTGGAATCTTAGCTAGGATGATACTTTAGTATTTTGTCAAAATTAGGTCCCTGAGAACCATTAGTTGTGTATGGATTTAGCAATTAGCAACCTTTTCCACCATAAGAGATTCGTTAATACATAACACAATTATTTATAATCAATTTAGAGAAAATAATCTATTCTTACTTACATAGACTTCCTGTTAGGAAATGTGATCCAAAATAGGTAAATGATTAAATAAAACATTATTGTAAAGGATACAGTCACACTCGTGTGAGGTGTCCATGTTATTTTCTAGTCAGTTGTACTTAATTGTTGTTAACTTTTTTTTTGTTATAGCTTATTGGGTATTTAAACCCATTTTATTTGTTACGTGATGTGGATTTTGCCCCGTATCCCTTAAGTTCCTCTTATGTAATATTTTTTCATTTATTAATAAAATGGTGTGTCTGAAGACACTTTGGACATTGTGGTATTAGAGTGGATGGTCGATGGTGTTTGGGAGTTGATGATGGCTACGTATACCATACTGTGAAGGATTTTTTGAGGAGGCGAACAACGAAAGTAAATGGTTAGTTTTTATTTCTTATTTTTTTGAGGGAAAATCAATATTGATTTAAAAGCAATGGAATATTTTTATTTGTTTACGTTCTGGTAAAATTTATTATACAGGACCTTTTTAAAAAATTTGCAAATGAATGAGAAAATAGTTAAATCAAACAAGGGTTGGAAGTATTTGTTGTATAACTAGAAAAATGTATCTTTGATTTCGTGAATTGTGTTGACATTGGACTATTGTACAAAACTTCCTTTACTCATATGATTATTTCAAGACTTGTTGTTAGTCGAACTTGTGAAATATTTATGTTGTTTCCATGAACTACCACTTGGAGAGTTCCCTTTTATCATCTAACCTACAATTTAATTTTTATTCTTTTAATGTCTCTCTAGAGCATTGTAGCAACCAAAGTGATCACTATTTTTATATATAGATGAGTCTACTTATCTTATTTTTTTGGAGCAACTAGCCATGATATCGAAATGATTTGTTTAAGGAGTACTATGATCAAGAACTAGAACTCTATTGTTTTCTTGTGGTTTGATAAATCATGAGGTTTCTTGTATGATGTAAAAAAATTGTAAAAATAGGAGTTGCTTACGCTAATGAAGAGAAACATTTCTTCACTGGTTGGTGAAAGAGGCAAGTTTTTGTATAGTGTTTGTTGTGCCCATACCTTCATTTTGAAGCACAACTATCTGGTGTCTTAAAACAAGTGATCGTTCCTATGGAATCTTTGAAAGAAAATGATTGTCTGGTGCGCCCCTACCTTCGACTTGGTGGTGTGAGAGAGGCGAGCTCAAAAAAAATAATACCTTGGTGCTCTCAATTTGTTTGAATCATTTAAAAAAAATTGTAGCGAAGGTTTCTTCTTAATCAATACCTTCTTTCTGAGAAAATCCTTTTGCGACCAATATTGCCTTATACTTATCAATTTCTCCATTTTCCTTATATTTTATCTTGTAAACCCATTTACATCCAATGGGTTTAATATCCAAGTCTGTTTTTTAATTATTGCATCATATTCACTCTGCATTTCTTTCCTCCATTCATCATATTCAATTTCTTATGCAAAAGTAGATGGCTCGATAGAAGTAAGAGAATAAATAAGATAACCTAATTTTTGTTGACTCCTTGTACGTATTTTATGTTTTTCATCAGACTTAACATCCTTAAGTACTTGATGTTCCCACTTTATAGTCTTGTGTGCAACTACATATGGAAATCAGTTACCATCCAAAGAACCATTATCAATGTTAACTTGAGTTTAATCTTCCAAGTTAACTTGTGCAGAACTTGTTGATTCTTCACCTTCCACTTGTCCATTTGATGTCCAAACTATCTCAAACCATTGATCATCCTTTGATTTATTTTTAGATTTCAACTGTTGTTGTTCCATAGTCACTTTTTTCTCTAATTAAATAAGTTGTTTTTCAATTTGATCTGCATTTATAATTTTTGTTTCATCAAAAAAAAAATCCCTGCTAACAACAAATTTTCTTCCTGATAAGATTTTATATCCCTTTTTCTTTTCAAAATACCCAAAAAGAATGCATTTCATGCTCGTGGAATCTAATTTCATTCTTTTTTTATTTCAAAATAAGTGCATAACAATATGATCCAAAAAGTTTAGATGCTTTATCATGGGCTTAAACCCATACCAAGATTCATAAGGAGTCATGACATCTAAATATGAAGAAGGAGATTGGTTTCTCAAGTAGATTGTTGTATGTACATCCTCATCCCAATAACTTGAACTTAACCCTTTGAAGAACAACATTGCTTTGGTCATGTCCATTAGTGTTTGATTCATACATTCAATTACTCCATTTTTTTGTGGAGTAAAAGAGTTAGTTAATTTACTTATGATCTATTTTTCTTGGCAGTATGTGTTGAATTCACTTGAAGTTAATTCTCCCCCATTGTTCGTACACAAAGTGGTGATTTTCTCTCCTATTGTAGTTTCAACCAAGTTTTGAAATGACTGAAACTATTTTAAATCTTTCGATTTATCCTTTAAAGAATACACCCAAACCATCATGTTGAAGTCATCAATAAATAGTAAAAAATACTTCCTTCCTCCAAGTGAAGTATCCAAAGGTCCACAAATATCACTGTGAACAAGTTGTAATATCATGTTTTCCCTCGATTAACTTGTGGGAAATGGTAACCTTATCTTTTTTCCATAAATGCAAGATTGGTATCTTTCATTTTCCTTTCAGAATGTGGGCAATCCCTTTACCATTCTTTATTGTTGAAGCTAAAAAAAACTATCAACATTTAAGTGTCCAAAACAAACATGACATAAATGAATGGGTGTAATACTTGTATCCACTAATCTTGCAAAATCCTACTTTCTCATAATGATTGTTCCTTTCAATCGAAGAAGTTTACCATCCTCATACCATATCATAATAATTTTATAATTGTACTTTATTGAGTTGACTTTGATAACTCCATATTCAATAACAATTTGATGCCCATACTAATGGATCAAAATTAAATACAACAAAGTCTTCTTAAAAGAAGGAGAATACCAAACATTTGAGATTATACTTTCATTGATTCCCAGTAAAAACACTTTAACTGAACCTTTTCCCTATGGTATATGATTGGTGCATCTTCTAGAAATATTGAATTCAATTTATGATAAGTCCAGAATAATTTTTTTATGTACATCATATTTTGAGTTACATTAGTATCCATAATCCAGGAATCCTCAAAATCACTTATGAAAGAGTTTTCGTTTTTTGTCCATTGGAGTGCTTTAAAAACTTTCTCATAGTTTTCACTTTCATATGTATTTTCATACTTTGTTGAAGAATATTCTTTCTTTTTATGTAATTTCTCAGAAGGAATGCGAAAATCAGAGGCATAAATTCCAACCTTATTACAACAAAAACAAGTTACAGATGTTTTCTTGCCTCTTCCTCTTCCAACATATTGTGATTTATGGTCTTGTTCTTTGGAATATTTCTTTGTCCAAGAAATATTACCTGTAATTTTCCCTCTGACTCTACCTCTTCCTCTTCTTCTTCTTTGACCTCGACCTTTGTTTGAATATTTAAAAGAATTATGTTCATTTTTATGTTCATTTCCTTTACTAGTAGACGTACCTTTGTCAGTGGTGTTTTTCCAAGAAAAAAAATCTTCACCTAATTGTTGTTTTTTACCAAAAGTTTTTTCATACACAACAAGCAACTCACATAGTTTATCAAATGTAATATTATCATACTTATTTGTTAATCACAATGATTCCAGGAAATTCTTATATGTATCTGGAAAACCTAAGATCAATATTGTGACCATCATGATGTCTTCAATCTTAGCAAAACCATCTTTCAAAATTGCTTGCTTAATATTTTTTAGGCGTGAAATTTACTCCATGACATATCCTCCAACAACTAATTTTTTTTGCAATATAATTTATTGTATATCAAGTTGTTTGGCTTGAGTTTGTTTATCAAACAATTTCTTAAGAATTTTCTAGGTAGACCAGGAATCATTACAGTTTTCAATATGCACAAAAACATCTTCAGAAATTGTTCTTTGAATGAGTGTTAATGTTTTTTCATCTCTCAATTCCCATCTGTCTAATGGAACATGATCTGTTTGCTTAGTAGGTTGTTCATTAAAAATGCATTTCCAGAGTTCATTATAAATAAGTGTGATTTGAATGTGACGACTCCAAGATTTATAATTCTTTGATCCTTCTAATTTATTAGAGTTAATAAACAAACTGATGATTTTAGACGTTGTGAAAATTGCAATGCAAATACAAATTATATCACCAAGATAAACATCTTATAACACCAAATTGTAAACATGCCTTATATCGCCAGAAATACCACCAGAATAAAAAACTCCTTATAATGCCAAAAAGAAAAAAAATTCAATATAGCTTATAACACCAAATGCTCCTTATAACATCAATATATATTGAATAATAATTCAGTTTTAGAAATATTGTTTGTAAAATATTGTAGTTTGGCACCTTATAACACCTTAATTTTATTAATTTACAGCTTATTTCACCTTGATTGCTATTATAAGCATCTTATACCACTTGAATTGAATTAATTAATGCCTTTTATCACCTTTTATCACCTTATTTGGGTTAATTATTTTGTTGCACCTTGAAGTAAAGTACCGAGACAAATTGCACAAGATACTTGAAACACAAGACAAACACCATACACCAAGAAATAAAGAGAGTTATTGGGGCATGGATTTGACCCACTAATAGTCTCTTCCAGAAGTGTGATTGAGCTTTAGTGTGCTTCAATCAACACTTAAAAGTACAATTACAAAGTGATAAAAAACAATGGTGCTTTGACAAAGTAATTATTCTTTCACTTTGTTTTTACAATGATTTAAAAGATCTTTCCTTTCTTTATGTGCAATATTACAATCATATAGAGAAATTAAAAAAATACCTTCCCAAATGGGTGTCACTCATCCTTCTTCTTGTTTCAAATAGGTCATCCTTAACTTATTTGCATGAAAAATAGGGTTTTTTATTCACTTTCTATTACAATGTTTTTATGAACAATGATATTTTCATACCTTAGATATTAGGAGATATTTTCTTTTCATACCATCGAAATCAAGGTTTTATTCCTTTTATATACCAGTCCATAATCTTTTGTTCCTTGAAGATATATGTGTACCTTTTTCACTTCATTCCAACAACTCTCTCTTGGTTCTTGAATATACTTGGAAAGGACACTGACTATAAAGATAAGTTTTGATGAGTATTTTTCATGTAAATTAAACTTCCAATTAATTGTTTATACCTGGTAACGTTGACAAGTCCCCCCCCCCCCTTCAAACTTAAAATTTTTGAGGCTATACTCCATGGGGGTAATAGATGGTTTATAATCCTCTATTTCAAAATTATTTAATATTTCCAAGGTTGTATTGGCTTTGGATGAAAAAAATGGATGGAAAGTATACCAAATGGACATAAAAAGTTCCTTTCTAAATGGATATCTACAGGAAGATGTACGTATGCTTCAACCCCCAGGTTTTGAAATTTCAGGACACGAAAATAAATTTTGTAAATTGGTTAAGGAATTGTATGGGTTGAAATAAGCACCTAGAGCTGGGTATTCTAAAATGGACGCCTACCTACAAAAATTTGGTTTTCTTCAAAGTGAGTCAGATGAAACTTTATATTTTCAAGTTCAAGGAAGAAATTTGATCACTTTGGTAATGTACGTCGATGGTTTGTTGATAACAGGTAATAAAAAATACCATATCTCTCTAGTAAAGAAAGAGCTTATAACAGGTTTTGAAATGAAAAATTTGGGTTTTCTCCATTACTATCTAGGATTTGAGGTATTGCAGCAAGAAACAAGTATTTTTATTTCAGAAACTAAGTATGTTTTGGAAATATTGAAGAAGTTTGGAACCCCATGGAGAATAACCTCAAACATTCTAAGTTTGAAGGGGTGGAACTTGTCAGTAGTACCAGTGAAGGCAATGCCCGCTACCTCACAACCCGCAGGTCAGAAGGTCGGCGTGCACACAGGATCTTCTCTTCCAACTAGCCCGAAGAACTGTCAACGTTCTTCTATTTCCCTATTGGGAAATCGGCATCCACAACAAACTCTCCATTGGATCTCCTCTTTACAATCGGGAGATTGTACTTCGCAACTTCGTGAGGTCAGTAGTCGAGCGCTAGTCTCTCGAATCCCCGAAACTCGACAACCAGTCAACGTTGACCCTTTCTTTTCCCTATCAGGACTTTTCCTATCACGAATTCGGTGCTCGCAATGTCGAGCAACTTGGGTCTCTGACTCCCAAGTCTCAATGTGCCGAAACTCCGACACACGTGAGAGTTTAACCCTTTGACGATCCTTCACTTCGTCGACATTTCGGAGTTCACAATATCGCGAATCCTGATGAAAATGTTTTGGGACTTCTCACTACGAAACCCCGATACAGTGTGCCACCTGTCCACTTACTGACCCCTGTGGCCCCACACATTTCTCGTAGCCATCGGGATATCATGTATCATAATTTCATGATTTTTGATGCTATGTTTATAGAGTTCAACCCACGAAACCCCGATACGAAAACCTACGAGTAAATCCAACGGCCCTTGCACCTTGGATCAATAGTCCTGCCCCTCCTGAGCTTTGATCCTTTTGATGTTTTTTTCGTAACTCCTCTGCTCCTTTGTGAGATATGATGGTTCATGGAAGTTCGTGAACCCTCCTCGGAGAATTCTGACCGTCCCTTCTGTGACGACCTCCATGTTACGACGACCCAACTCTAGTAAATAGTGCAATTTTTTTTTTTTTTGGAGTGTGTGTTTAAAAAGTGTGTGCGCGCGTGTACAAGGAAACAATCAATGCATTTGACTCTGCGCCGCCACCCGACGACGAATAAGATGCAACCATGATGAACATAAAAAGATGACAAGGACGCACGACAAGTAACTACATGCATAAATGATGATCACACGACGCTAAGTAGAACTGACTACCCGCCTGTCCTACCCTACAATGGTTAGGACCTCCAAGACACATAAGCAATGCTCAAGCCCAGGTTCCCATCGATTTTAACCATTTAGGGTCTCAGGGCTAGCGACTGTTCTGAGGATCATGGAGGTGTCTACATCCCACCCGATACAAGAAGACCGAGCACACAGAAGGCATATCAACCAAGTACAACATTATTCAAATGAATAGTGACCCTCATTTACTGACTCAAATAATCCTTGTAAGTAAACAAGGACACTACACCACATAACTTATCTGTAGCATCCCGCTCTGGCGCACTGAGACCACTTATTCTTTGAGGACACTTGCTCGCAAGTGATCTGGACCCTTTTTGATGTTAGACCTTTTGTATATGATTATGATGTGATTGACAGAGGATATGATGTGTTCCTATTCATATAGAC
>ML777911.1:214945-264220 GCA_009831015.1 Picea engelmannii | reverse complement strand
TTAATATTACTATTGATTAGGTCGCAATGTTATTTTTGGCTTAATTGAGATGTTGAAGATGACGTTGGATTGTCATGCTACTGATGTTAAACGGAATGCCAATGGCGAGGTTAAGTGCAAGCGCTAGTGCTTACTGCTTGTCCTGATTTGTGGTACTAGGTGGTATTGTGTTGCGTAGCATGTTCGGGTCGGGCGAGTCATGGTATTCCCTTGTAGCTTAGTGTTTTTGTCTATGTGTAATTCGGGAAGGGATCCGGTGCCGTATCAAGAGTCTCGGGCTGTTTAAAGGCACCGTTCCACTCTTGCGGCACATTCTGAGCCGTATCAGTAGTCTCGGGCTGTTTAAAGGCACAGTTCCACCACTGCGACTCTACTGACGGATTCCTTCACTCCGTGACCGTACTGTGCCTAACCATGAATTATGTCTCTGCCTATAGCCTTTTGTTGCCCGCCTCTTGCTCGGGGCGTTTCTTCTTGTCGTTGTTATGCCATGTCGGGTCGTCTTGATTGTGTCCGTCTTACTTGCGTCCGGTTGGTTCGAGGTTAACATAGAGTATAGGGGGATGTTTCTTATACACCCGCGCACACACTGTAACAAAAAAAAAAAAAAACAACTTTCACCAGTTTTCCTTAGCTAGGAGGGGTGTTACATTATCAATAACAACTAAGATTACAATGATGTTGCCGTGACATGACAAACATATTACACTACAACCATTTATTTTACACAATAACATCACCTTATATTTTATGTGTTATCCCAACACTAACATTACAAACCATTGCCATGAAAGGATAACACCCTTTTAATTTAAGTTATAAAAAGTTTGCAGGAATAACCTTCACATTACCATACCAATTTATATCATTAACAATAAAATTTTCAATGACATTCCTAAAATTAACATCCTCCTTCGTCTAATGTTACCCTAACCTTGCCTTTAATTAGAAATGCATTTCATGGTTCTCCACCAATTAAATAGCGTTTGAATATATAACGACCAACTACAAGACATTGTGATTCCTTAACAATTAAATAAGTAACCGTTATATAACAATTGAATAACAATTACATAAATGTCACTACCATTAAATAACCACTATTTTTCATTTTGTTCTACAATAACTATATATAAGGAGCCATACAGTACCTCCACCAATTAAATATTGATTAAATAAATAACGAGCAATTATATGACATTGCGATTACTTAACAATTAAATAAGAAACCATTAATAGCAACTGGATAACAATTACATAAATGTCACTACCATTAAACAACCACTATTTTTCATTTTATTTTACACTAACTATAAGCACTTAAACAATACCAATAAACTTTTTACTAATTCCATGTTTACTAAACCATCTAACCTAACTTCCCTAATAAAATTCTTCCACTATCAATTCAACTTCTTCCTTCAAATAGAACTAAACTACCCTAAACACCATTACCTTGATAATTAACGAAACCAAAGCATTAATAACAATAATCTCATTATCAAATCAAATAAGAATTAAAATTTTCCCTTACCACCTTAAAAACTACCACTTAAGATATTAATGAACAAAATTTTGAAAACATGCGCCCCTTTATTAAATTATTTAAAATATAAAATAGAATACTTATTAATAATTTTATTACATCTAGGGTTTCTGAAGCGTCTGTAGTGACTGGAAATTGTTCGAAATAATCAAGTAAAAATATTGTTTCAGATCCAAAAAGAAACAGGATTAGGGAAAATATTCGTAAAAACAAATCCGAATTATTCCCAGACTGAAATCTAATCCCTTCCCTCACATAAAATCTGAAATTCATGTAAGGCATACGAGGATCAATTTTTAACTATAAACCCTATGTTGAAACCAAAATAAATTATAGAACACGCATACTTGGAAGTAGGAAATCAAGCAAGAAATCGAGAACCAATAAAGTGTTATGTCAGTCCCGGATACGTGTCAAGGAAAATGATAGCATTAGTATTAGCATTAACCTGGTAAGGACGCTCCACAGTACCCAACCATACAAAAGGCATGAATTCAGGCAACTGACAACTGGCGAAGGGTGTCGTTGTCCAACATGCTAACACTGGTAGAGTAGTGGAATCCATACCAGGTGGTCGCTAAGGCAGTGGCGTTGACTAAGAAGCCCATCAGAGATGGAGAATCAATGGAAGAAGGGAAAAGACTGAACCATCTTCCCTATTCAAAGTATAAATGCACACCAAAATAAAAATGCAGACATGCAATAACTTACTGCCCCGAAATTTGATGAAAACGCAGTCATGTAATAATTCACTGCCTAGAAATTTGATAATTTAAAATTTGATGAATACGCAGACATGTAATAATTTATTGCCCAGAAATTTAAAGCAGACAGGAGTAGTTAGCCCAACGATTCACAAATTTAACTCTCCATCTAGGTGATCAAATCACTAGGAAAAAGATATCGCTCCAGGATTGCCAGGATGTGTGTTAGACTTGACTTCCCAAAACAAAATGATTTGACAAAAACGAAATGGTTGTACATTCATAGCCATATTAACATGACCCCAGTCAGTTATAAACACCCCCCAACCATATGTAAAACCCCACCTTAAAACAGAACACCCACAAAAGTATTTAAAAGCCCGCGGCAATATGAAAACGCTCAGAATTAAAACCCAACGCAGAGCAAGATCATTGTAAAAAAAAATACAGGTATTTAACCCAAAAATCACAGAGAAATTTCCACTATAACCACGTAGAGTTTAAACCACAAGAACCAGATAATTTTGACCCTCAAACGATGAGATAAACCCCAACACAATTTCTTATTTTATTTTTCTTATTTTCTTTTTAAAATAGTCAACATAGAGATAAACCACGGGCAGAGAAGGATTGCAGAGTAAATGACAGTAAACAGGCAACGCAGAGAAATTCTAACTTATTTACGTAGAGAAGTTATTCCCCTTCCATTTGCTTTCTAATCTAAACAATAGAGGTAATCTATATTTCTCACCCCTTACACAATGAGATTTGTCTAAGTATGAAAACCAAATATTTCCAACCAGATCCTAAACATAAATCTTCCATTCGTCTATCATTCAACCAGAAAGCGTACCTTTGCCTGAATGCTTGCTCCTGGAGTCGTCCGCTATTAAGTGTCGATCATGTTTGTCGACCGTCGCGACTACACCAGTACCTCCCTGCCAAACGCTAGGGGTACTCTGCTTCCCCCTTATCCCCCCAAGCCGCAAAGGGGCCACACACAGTCCAGATAGTATACATAGCTTCCCAGCTTGCCTCCACAATTGAGCTACCACTCTAATATAGTTGAGAAAATCCCAACTCCTCACAAGCAATCAGTCTAGTTTTCAATTTCAGTAGCATAACAATACCTAATAGCTCATCCCCTTTCTCCCCCATGCCCCTTTCTTTTTATCGAGTTTTGAGCTAAATCACATTTATTTTAAGTTTTAATGAAAAATCCTCTAAAAATTCTCTGTTGTACAAGTGTCATTCATCCCCCACGTTTCTCCAACATTATTTTCTTTAAATTTATTAAAANTTTTTTTTTTTAAAACCAAAAAGGTAAATGCGCTAATTAATCCTTTCATTTTATATATATATATTTTTTAATTCATAACTTTTTAAAATCCCGCACGTTAAATAATTTTATTACTTATTAATTGTCTATGTTTCCTTATTACTTAGTTTCCCTGTTTTTTTATTAATCCCTTCCCCCTTTTTTTATTTAAAAAAAAACAAAAGGTAAATGCGCTAATTAATCTTTTCAATTATTATTTATTTAATATCTTTTGTTCTTTCACAAGTTAGGAATTAATTTCCTCTTTGCAAATTTTTAAATCCCTTAGTTAATTAAATCCTTACTCTCCTTATTTTCCCCAAGAATTTTATGAAGACCTAACTATTACTTAGGTGGGTTTTGGTTTAAATTGTTATTTTTATTCCAGGGTCTATTCTTAAGGTTAGACTAAAATTTTACCCTAAAATTTTTAGACTCAGTACTTAGATTCTGAACTGGGCGACACTGGGTTAGGGGAGTTGTTTAAGGATTTCTTAAGACGTTATTGTCTTAGGGCTATTTAGTTTTGTTTCCTTCATCCAAATCAATGCGACGTGCCCTTCAAGACGCACCACGTGCTCTAAGGGTGCCACTCACCTCGTTCATTTCCTTTGTGCGACGTGCCCTTCAGGATGCACCATGTGCTCCAAGGGTGCCACTCACTTCTTGTGTTTCTTTTGTGAGACGTGCCCTTCAGGATGCACCACGTGCTCCAAGGGTGCCACTCGCCAACTGGACCGATTGGTAGACATCTATAATCATTGGAGTCAACACTCTGCCAGGTAATCTTGTGGGAGACTAAGGGCTCTAAGGAATAAGGCCCACGCCTTATTGCGCACCCCTTAGAATCATCGTGAGAAACTATCGCAGTCTACCCTCACGACATCATGGATCCTCTCGAACTAGGTAATCGTTAACCTACAGTTCGAGCCACGGCGGGAGTGCTAGTAGGCGGTGGCAGGGCTGCTATCCACCCCTCTCCCTCAACCTCTCTGGAAATCGTCTGTGGCCCCTTTACTCCATATGTGAGTCTGGTCGGTAAGCTATCGTCATCCTGCATCATCAAAAATCATGTCAGAACATGTAACCATCAAATCATCAAATCAATGAAATATCATAGTAAATAAATCAACCCAAATAGCACACTCCCTGATTCAATTCGGAGTCCAAGGGGTTCCACTGATGCATCTGCATCCTCAAGGTCCAAAACCCTGCACACTCAATAAAACTGAGTCAATAGCACCTGTCTACATCAAATAGTAAAACATCATGCCATCTATCATAACGCATCATAATCAAGTATAAATGTTTTAACATCAGAAAAGTCCAGATCACTTGCGAGCAAGTGTCCTCAAATAATAAGTTTTCTCAGTGCGTCAGAGCGGGATCTTACATACACCCCCTCTTGGTCTAAAATTCGTCTCAAAATTTCTTAGTATAAATGACGAAATAAAAGTACCACAGTATCATAAGTCTATCTATCAAACAAAAATGGAAACTGTTGGTGCATATCATATGCGTCCTCCCAAGTTGCCGAGTGTGGACTATAACTGTCCCACTGGACCTTGACCTGATCTACAGTTCAACGTCGTAACTGTCGAACGCGATGATCTAAGATGTGGACCGTCTCAGCCGTGAGTGCTCCCTCGTCCGATACCTGCAAGCAACTCAGGTCAATCACATGTGTAGGATCACTAATATAATGTCTCAAAAAAGATACATGAAAAACATCGTGCATACGCCTCAAAGTATCAGGAAAGGCTAGTCGATAGGCCATGGGCCCCTTTCTCTCCACAATCTTGAAAGGTCCCATGAACCTAGGAGATATTTTAGCTCCCTTTCCAAACTTGATCTAACTCTTATGTGGTTTAACCCGCAAGAAGACTCGGTCGCCGACCTCGTAACTACGGTCGACTCTATGCACATCGGCATAACTCTTCTGTCGATCATGCGCTTCCTTAATCCTTTGTCTTATGGTTTGCATTTGATCTTCCATTTCTTGGATCGCGTCTGGTCCCACCAGGACCCTATCCTCAAGTCGATCCCAACTCAAGGGTGTTTAACACGGTCGCCCATAAAGAAACTCAAAAGGCTCCATATTAATGGTGCTCTGGTAACTGTTGTTGCAAGTGAACTCTACTAGAGGCAAGAACTCCTCCCATCGCTTCTGTTGGTCCACCACGTACATGCACAACATGTCTTCCAAGGTTTGGTTCGTTTGTTCGGTCTGCCCGCCAGTCTCTGGGTGATACGCAGTACTAAAATTAAGTTGGGTTCGCAAAGCCTCTTGGAAACTCATCCAAAATCATCCAGTAAACACCAATCCTCGATCAGATATAATCTTCTTAGGCATGCCATGCAGCCTCACAATCTCACTGATGAAAACTCTCGCTATTTCTGGTGCCTGATACATCATACACATGGGAATAAAGTGAGCACTCTTCGTTAGAGTGTCTACTACTACAAAAATCGCATCCTGTCTCCTTGCCATCAGTGGCAATCCAACAATAAAATCCATCGAAATAACTTCCCATTTTGATTCCGGAATGGCATATGGTTGAAGTAAACCTGTCAACTGTCTATGCTCAGCCTTTACCTGCTGACACTCTAGACATCTAGCCACAAAGTTGACTATGTCGGCCTTTATTCCCTTCCAAAAAAATAAGGGTTTAAGGTCTTCCCTCATCTTCGTGACTCCTGGGTGAGCCATATAAACTGCTCTATGAGCCTTGCTCAGGATCAACATCCTCAACTCGTCGTTTGGCGGTACGTAAATCTGACCTCTAAACGTCATTAAACCATCGCTATCAAATGAATATCCCTCATATCGTGGTACCATCACTGTGTTTTGTCCGATAAAATCCTCAACTTCTTTGTACCAGTCATCATCATGCTGTAAAGTGAAAATCTTCTCACGTAGATTCATCTAAAGTGGCAACACCGAAAAGATGCGTGGTCTCTGACTCAAAGCATCAGCCACTTGGTTCATTGTTCCCTTTAAGCAATTCTGACCAACGTCGTTGTCGCATGTTCAGGTCACTTTTGCGTAAAAATGTGTTGCAGTCCACAATGATCAGTCCTTAGTTCAAATTTTTATCCAACAAGGTAGTGTCTCCAAACCTTCAAGGCATATATGATGGATAATCACTCCAAATCATGCGTCTCGTAGTTTTCCTCATGCCTTCTCAGCTTCCTCGAAATGTAAGCAATCACTCGTCTGTCTTGCATCAAGACTCCGCCTAAACCTTCCTTGGATGCGTCAGTGCATACCAGGAATTCCGCATCCATGTCAGGGACCTTTAGTATCGGTGTTGTCGTCAACAACTCCTTAACCTTCCGAAATTCTTCCGCGCATTTCTTGGTCCAAACAAACTTCTTGTTTTTCTTCTACAATTCCGTGATAGGATTTGCTATCTTGGAAAATCCCTTGACAAACCGTCAATAGTATCTTGCTAAAACCATAAAACTACGCACTTCTGTGACGTTCGTTGGCGTAGGCCATTCCATAATAGTCTCAACCTTGGCTGGATCCATGGTGATACCTTCACCGGAGATCACATGCCCTAAGTAGTGAATCCTCGATTGATAAAAAGAGCATTTGGACAACTTCCCATACAGTTTGTCTTCTCGTAAACATTGTAGTACCAAGCGCAAGTGCTTGTCATGCTCCTCCGTCATCCGAGAGTAGATCAAAATATTGTCAATGAATACTTGGACAAATTGGTCCAAGTACTCGTGGAACACCCCGTTCATCAAACTCATGAATACCCCTGGGGCGTTTTGTTAGTCCAAATGGTAAAACAATAAACTCGTAATGTCCAAATATCGTCTTAAAGGCGGTCTTAGGGATGTCATCCTCCTTGATCTGTAACTGGTGATACCCCACAGTGACACACTAGGGCGTATCAGCCCCAGGTCCAATAACTCCTTCAGTTGCATTTTCAGCTCTTGCAACTCCGGGGTCGACATTTGATAAGGCATTCTTGCTATTGGTTCGGTCCCCAGTTTCAAGTCTATGGTAAACTCCAATTCCCTTTCTGGCGGCATCCCTGGTGACTCCTCTGGAAATACGTCCACAAACTCCTTCACCACCGGAAGGTGTTCTAGACCTTTTGTCATTCCGTTTTCATTTAGCGCAAGGATCGCATAAATATTGACTCCTTGCGCGTACTCTTCTGTAGCTGTAAGGAGGAGACGAACCTCAGGGAAACTCCCTGGTTCCTTCCTACTAACACAAGTCTCTGTCCTTCGTCATCGACCAAGCTCAACCGTTTCATCTTATAGTTGAGTATCGCCTCATGCAATTCCCACCAATGCATACCAATCATGACGTCATAAGATCCTAAGATTGTGATGTACAGGTTGACCCTCGTGACAACTCTCCCAGGTTAAGGGCACAGCCCGTAACCTTTGCACGCAGGTTGCTGTTAAGGCCCAACACGAACTGATTGACCTTGAGCTTCTCAGTGTTAAGGTGCGGAGCATACCGAAGAAGCTCCATAAAACGTGCCTCATACTCGGGCACCGTACAACCTCTCTGTCATAACGCGTTGAACTCATTGAGCTGACGCTCAATGAATTCCTCTGAAAGGTACCTCCATCAAAACTGTTCCTCAAACAAATCCCATGACACGTCTTCAACGGTCATGTTCAGCTACGGCAGGAGTGTCTTCCACTATAGAAGAGCGCTCCCCTTCAGTTGGAAGACCACCATGCAGACCTTCATGTTGGAGGTATAATCACGAAGTGTGAAGCACATCGCCATATTCTCCAACCATGCCTTGACGGCGGCACCATCCGGGGCACCAAAGAACTCAGGAAATTTTACCTTCTCTAGTTCACAGTGAATGCTACCTGTAACGGCCGGTGCGCACGGCGAAACCTTAGTGGGTGTCGGTGCCCTAGCCTCGTCTCTGTCCAATCGGCTGATCAACACCTAGGACATGTGTTGAATGGATCTCATCATCCCAACCACATCACCAACTGCTATCGGCTCCTGTCCGAGAACTTTCTCACCACCCTGGGGGTTAGACCCCTCAGGCGTGGATGCTACTGGAGGCGTCACGCCTCCTCCCCTAGTACCTCGTCGTCTGCCTCCATGGCGTCCTCTAACCATGATTACCTTCACGCAAACAATCACTCGATCGACAATAGCATAATCATGCAAATCATGTCAATGAAAGTTCTAGCGAATCCCATGTCATGGGTCGAACCTGGCTCTGATACCACATGTGACGACCTCCACGTTACGACGACCCAACTCTAGTAACTAGTGCAATTTTTTTTTTTTTTTTGGGGTGGTGTGTGTTTAAAAAGTGTGTGCGTGCATGTACAAGGAAACAATCAATGCATTTGACTCTGCGTCGCCACTCGACGACGAATAAGATGCAACCATGATGAACATAAAAAGACGACCAGGACGTGCGACAAGTAACTGCATGCATAAACGATGATCGCACGATGCTAAGTAGAACTGACTACCCGCCTGTCCTACCCTGCAATGGTTAGGACCTCCAAGACACATAAGTAACGCTCAAGCCCAAGTTCCCATCGATTTTAACCATTTAAGGTCTCAGGGCTGGTGACTGTTCTGAGGATCATGGAGGTGTCTACATCCCACCCGATACAAGCAGATCGAGCACACAGAAGGCGTATCAACCAAGTACAACATTATTCAAATGAACAACGACCCTCATTTACTGACTCAAATAATCCTTGTAAGTAAACAAGGACACCACACCACATAACTTATCAATAACAACTAAGATTACAATGATGCTGCCGTGACATGACAAACATATTACATTACAACCATTTATTTTACACAATAACATCACCTTATATTTTATGTGTTATCCCAACACTAACATTACAAACTATTGCCATGAAAGGGTAACACCCTTTCAATTTAAGTTATAAAATGTTTGCAGGAATAACCTTCACATTACCATACCAATTTATATTATTAACAATAAAATTTTCAGTGACATTCCTAAAATTAACATCCTCCTTCATTTAATGTTACCCTAACCTTGCCTTTAATTTGCAATGCATTTCATGGTTCTCCACAAATTAAATAGTGTTTGAATATATAATGAACAACTACAATACATTGTGATTCCTTAACAATTAAATAAGCAACCGTTATATAACAATTGAATAACAATTACATAAATGTCACTACCATTAAATAACCACTATTTTTCATTTTTTTCTACAATAACTATATATAAGGAGCCATACAGTACCTCCACCAGTTAAATAGCGATTAAATAAATAACAAGCAATTATATGACATTGTGATTACTTAACAATTAAATAAGCAACCATTAATAGCAATTGGATAACAATTACATAAATGTCACTACCATTAAACAACCACTATTTTTCATTTTATTTTACACTAACTATAAGCACTTCAACAATACCAATAAACGTTTTACTAATTCCATGTTTATTAAACCATCTAACCTAACTCCCCTAATAAAATTCTTCGACTATCAATTCAACTTCTTCCTTCAAATAGAACTAAACTACCCTAAACACCATTGCCTTGATAATTAACAAAACCAAAGCATTAATAACAATAATTTCATTATCAAATCAAATAAGAATTAAAATTTTCCCTTACCACCTTAAAAACTACCACTTAAGATATTAATGAACAAAATTTCAAAAACATCCGCCCCTTTATTAAATTATTTAAAATCTAAAATAGACTAATAATTTTATTACATCTAGGATTTCTGAAGCGTCTGCAGTGACTGGAAATTGTTCGAAATAATCAAATAAAAATATTCTTTCAGATCCAAAAAGAAACAAGATTAGGGAAAATATTCGTGAAAACAAATCCAAATTATTCCCAGACTGAAATCTAATCCCTTCCCTCACATAAACTTTGAAATGCATGTAAGGCATACGAGGATCAATTTTTAACTATGAACCCTATGTTGAAACCAAAATAAATTATAGAGCACGCATACCTGGAAGTAGGCAATCAAGCAAGAAATCGAGAACCAATAAAGTGTTATGTCAGTCCCGGATACGTGTCAAGGAAAATTATAGCATTAGTATTAGCGTTAACTTGATAAGGACGCTCCACAGTACCCAACCATGAAAAAGGCACGAATTCAGGAAACTGACAAGTGGCGAAGGGCGTCGTTGTCCAACATGCTAACACTGGCAGAGCAGTGGGCCATACCAGGTGGTCGCTAAGGCATTGGTGCTGACTAAGGAGCCCGTCAGAGACGGAGAATCAATGGAAGAAGGGAAAAGACTGAACCATCTTCCCTATTCAAAGTATAAATGCACACCAAAATAAAAACGTAGACATGCAATAACTTATTGCCCCAAAATTTGATGAAAACACAGTCATGTAATAATTTACTGCCCAGAAATTTGATAATTTAAAATTTGATGAATACGCAGACATGTAATAACTTGCTACCCAAAAATTTAAAGCAGACAGGGGCAGTTAGCCCAATGATTCACAGATTTAACTCTCCAGCTAGGTGATCAAATCACTAGGAAAAAGATATCACTCGAGGATTGCCAGGATGTGTGTTAGACTTGACTTCCCAAAATGAAATGATTTTACAAAAATGAAATGGTTGTACATTCATAGCCATATTAACATGACTCCAGTCAGTTATGAACGCCCCCCAACCATATGTAAAATCCCACCTTAAAACAGAACGCCCACAGAAGTATTTAAAAGCCCACGACAATATGAAAATGCTCAGAATTAAAACCCAACGCAGAGCAAGATCATTGTAAAAAAAAATACAGGTATTTAACCCAAAATTCACAGAGAAATTTCCATTGTAACCACGCAGAGTTTAAACCACAAGAACCAGATAATTTTGACCCTCAAACACTGAGATAAACCCCAACGCAATTTCTTATTTTATTTTTCTTATTTTATTTCTAAAACAGTCAACGCAGAGATAAACCACAGGCAGAGAAGGATTGCAGAGTAAATACAGTAAACAGGCAACGCAGAGAAATTCTAACTTATCTACGCAGAGAAGTTATTTCCCTTCCATTTTCTTTCTAATCTAAACAACATAGGTAATCTATATTTCTCACCCCTTACACAATGAGATTTGTCTAAGTATGAAAACCAAATATTTCCAACCAGATCCTAAACATAAATCTTCCATTCGTCTATCATTCAACCAGAAAGCATACCTTTGCCTGAATTCTTGCTCCTGGAGTCGTCCGTTGTTACGTGCTGATCCTTCTTGCTGACCGTCGCGACTACACCGGTACCTCCCAGCCAAACGCTAGGGGTACTCTGCGTCCCCCTTATCCCCCCGAGCCGCAAAGGGGTCACACACAGTCCAGATAGTATACCTAGCTTCCCAGCTCACCTCCACGGCTAAGCTACCACTCTAATACAGCTGAGAAAATCCAAACTGCTCACAAGCAATCAGTCCAGTTTTCAATTTCGGCAGCATAACAATATTTAGTAGCTCATCCCCTTTTTCCCCCACGCCCCTTTCTTTTTATCGAGTTTTGACCTAAATCACATTTATTTTAAGTTTTAATGAAAAATCCTCTAAAAATCCTCTGTTGTACAAGTGTCATTCATCCCCCACGTTTCTCCAACATTATTTTCTTTAAATTTATTAAAAGGCTCATTTCCCTATTTTTATTATTCCCCTTTTTTTTCTCTTTTTTTTTTTTTAAACCAAAAAGGTAAATGCACTAATTAATCCTTTCATTTTATATATATATTTTTTTAATTCATAACTTTTTAAACTTCCACACGTTAAATAATTTTATTACTTATTAATTGTCTATGTTTCCTTATTACTTAGTTTCCCTGTTTTTTTATTAATCCCTTCCCCCATTTTTTATTTAAAAAAAAACAAAAGGTAAATGCGCTAATTAATCTTTTCAATTATTATTTATTTAATATCTTTTGTTCTTTCACAAGTTAGGAATTAATTTCCTCTTTGCAAATTTTTAAATCCCTTAGTTAATTAAATCCTTACTCTCTTTATTTTCCCCAAGAATTTTATGAAGACCTAACTATTACTTAGGTGGGTTCTGGTTTAAATTGTTATTTTTATTTCAGGGTCTATTCTTAAGGTTAGACAATAATTTTACCCTAAAATTTTTAGACTCAGTACTTAGATTTTGAACTGGGCGACACTAGGTTAGGGGAGTTGTTTAAGGATTTCTTAAGGAGTTATTGTCTTAGGGCTATTTAGGTTTGTTTCCTTCATCCACATCAATGTGACGTGCCCTTCAGGATGCACCACGTGCTCCAAGCGTGCCACTCACCTCGTTCGTTTCCTTTGCGCGACGTGCCCTTCAGGATGCACCATGTGCTCCAAGGGTGCCACTCGCTTCTTTTGTTTCTTTTGTGTGACGTGCCCTTTTGGACGCACCATGTGCTCCAAGGGTGCCACTCGCCAACTGGACTGATTGGTAGACATCTACAACCCCTAGAGTCAACACACTGGTAGGTGATCTTGTGGGAGACTAAGGGCTCTAAGGAATAAGGCCCTTGCCTTATTGCGCGCCCCTTAGAATCATCGTGAGTGACTGTCGCAGTCTGCCCTCACAACATCGTTGATCCTCTCAAACTAGGTAATCATTAACCTATAGTTCGAGCCACGACGAGAGTGATAGTAGGCGGTGGTAGGGTTGTTGTCCACCCCTCTCCCTCAACCTCTCTGGAAATCGTCTGTGGCCCCTTTACTCCATATGTGAGTCTGGTCGACAAGCTATCGTCGGCCTGCATCATCGACAATCGTGTCACAACATGTCAATATCAAATCATCAAATCAATGAAATATCACAGTAAATAAATCAACCCAAATAGCACACTCCCTGACTCAATCTGGAGTCCAATGGGTTCCACCGATGCCTCTGCATCCTCAAGGTCCAAAACCCTGCACTCTCAATAAAACTGAGTCAATAGCACCTGTCTACATCAAATAGTAAAACATCATGTTGTCTATCATAACGCATCATAATCAAGTATAAATGTTTTAACATCAGGAAAGTCCAGATCACTTGCGAGCAAGTGTCCTCAAATAATAAGTTTTCTCAGTGAACCAGAGCGAGATGTTACATACACCCCCTCTTGGTCTAAACTTTGTCCCGAAGTTTCTCAGTATAAATGTCAAAATAAAAGTACCACAGTATCATAAGTCTATCTATCAAACAAAAATGGAAACTGCTGGCGCATATCATATGCGTCCTCCCAGGTCGCCGAGTGCGGACTATAACTGTCCCACTGGACCTTGACCTGATCTATCGTTCAACATCGTAACTATCGAACACGATGATCTAAGATGCGGACTAGCTCAGCCATGAGCGCTCCCTTGTCCGATACCTGTAAGGAACTCAGGTCAATCACGTGTGTAGGATCACTAATATAATGTCTGAAAACAGATACATGAAAAACATCGTGCATACACCTCAAAGAATCAGGCAAGGCTAGTCGATAGGCCACGGGCCCCTTTCTCTCCACAATCTCGAAAGGTCCCATGAACCTAGGAGAAATTTTATCTCCCTTTCCAAACTTTATCTAACTCTTATGTGGTTTAACCCGCAAGAAGACTCTGTCGCCAACCTCGTAACTACGGTCGACTCTGTGTGCATCAGCATAACTCTTTTGTTGATCCTGCGCTTCCTTAATCCTTTGTCTTATGGTTTGCATTTTCTCTTCCATTTCTTGGATCGCATCTAGTCCCACCAGGACCCTATCCTCAAGTCGATCCCAATTCAAGGGTGTTTAACACGGTCGTCCATAAAGAAACTCAAAAGGCGCTATCTTAATGGTGCTCTGGTAACTGTTGTTGTAAGCGAACTCTACTAGAGGCAAGAACTCCTCCCATTGCTTTTGTTGGTCCATAACGTACATGCACAACATGTCTTCCAAGTTTCGGTTCATTCGTTTGGTCTGCCCGTCAGTCTCTGGGTGATACACAGTACTAAAATTAAGTTGGGTTCCCAAAGCCTCTTGGAAACTCATCCAAAATCGTCCAGTAAACATCGATCCTCTAACAGATATAATCTTCTTAGGCACGCCATGCAGCCTCACAATATCACTGATGAAAAATCTTGCTATGTCTGGTGCCTGATATGTCGTACGCATGGGAATAAAGTGAGCACTCTTCGTCAGAGTTTCTACTACTACAAAAATCGCGTCGTGTCTCCTTGTCGTCAATGGCAATCCAACAATACAATCCATCGAAATAACTTCCCATTTTGATTCTGGAATGGCATATGGTTGAAGTAAACCTACCGGGTGTCTATGCTCAACCTTTACCTGCTGACACTCAAGATATCTAGCCACAAAGTGGACTATGTCGGCCCTCATTCCCTTCCAGAAAAATAAGGGTTTAAGGTTTGCCCTCATCTTCGTGACTCCTGGGTGAGCCATATAAACTGCTCTATGAGCCTCGCTCAGGATCAACATCCTCAACTCATCGTTTGGCGGTACATAAATCTGACCTCTAAACCTCATTAAACCATCGCTATCAAATGAATATCCCTCATATCGTGGTAAAATCACTGTGTTTTGTTCGATAAAATCCTCAACTTCTTTGTACTAGTCATCATCATGCTGTAAAGTGAGAATCTTCTCACGTAGATTCATCTGAAGAGGAAACACCGAAAAGATTCGTGGTTTCTGACTCAAAGCATCAGCTACTCAGTTCACTGATCCCTTTATGTAAGTAAAATCAATGTTGTACTCGCTAAGCAATTCTGACCAACGTCGTTGTCGTGCATTCATGTCGCTTTGCTTAAAAATGTGTTGTAGTCCACAATGATCAGTCGTTAGTTTAAATTTTCATCCAGCAAGGTAGTGTCTCCAAACCTTCAAGGCATATACGATGGCTAATAACTCCAAATCATGCATCGCGTAGTTTTCCTCATGCCTTCTCAGCTTTCTCGAAATGTAAGCAATCACTTGTCCATCTTGCATCAAGACTCCGCCTAAACCTTCCTTCGATGCATCAGTGCATACCAGGAAGTCCGCGTGCATGTCAAGGACCTTTAGTATCGATGTTGTCTTCAACAACTCCTTAAGCCTCCGAAATGATTTCGTGTATTTCTCGGTCCAAACAAACTTCTTGTTTTTCTTCTGCAATTCCGTGATCGGATTTGCTATCTTGGAAAATCCCTCGACAAATTGTCAATAGTATCCTGCTAAACCCATAAAACTACGCACTTCTGTGACGTTCGTCGGTGCAGTCCATTCCATAATAGCCTCAACCTTGGCTGGATCCACGGCGATACCTTTGCCAGAGATGACATGCCCTAAGTAGTGAATCCTCGATTGATAAAAAAAGCATTTGGACAACTTCCCATACAATTTGTGTTCTCGTAAACATTGTAGTACCAAGTGCAAGTGCTCGTCATGCTCCTCCTTCGTCCGAGAGTAGATCAAAATATCGTCAATGAATACTTGGATGAATTGGTCCAAGTACTCGTGTAACACCCCGTTCATCAAACTCATGAATACCCCTGGGGCGTTTTGTCAGTCCAAATGGTAAAACAGTAAACTCGTAATGTCCAAATCTCGTCTTAAAGGCAGTCTTAGGGATGTCAACCTCATTGATCCGTAACTGGTGGTACCCCACGGTGACACACTAGGGCGTATCAGCCCCAGGTCCAACAATCCTTCAGTTGCATTTTCAGCTCTTGCAACTCCATGGTTGACATCCGATAAGGCATTCTTGCTATCGGTTCGGTCCCCGGTTTCAAGTCTATGGTAAACTCCAATTCCCTTTCCGGTGGCATCCCCAGTAACTCCTCTAGAAATACGTCTGCAAACTCCTTCACCACTGGAAAGTGTTATAGACCTTTTGCCATTCCCTTTTCATTTAGCGCAAGGATCGCATAAAGCTTGACCCCTTGCGCGTACTCTTCCATAGCTGTAAGGAAGAGACAAACCTTAGGGAAACTCCCTAGTTTTTTCCTACTAACACACATCTCTATCCTTCATCATTGACCAAGGTCAACCATTTCATCTTACAGTTGAGTATCGCCTCATGCGATTCCCACCAATCCATACCAATCACGACGTCATAAGATCCTAAGATCGTGACGTACAGGTTGACCCTCGTGACAACTCTCCCAGGTTAAGGGCACAACCCGTAACCTTTGCATGCAGGCTTCCGTTAAGGCCCAACAAGAAACGATTGACCTTGAGCTTCTCGGTGTTAAGGTGCGGAGCATACCAAAGAAGCTCCATAAAACATGCCTCGTACTCGGGCACCGTACGACCTCCCTGTCGTAACGCATTGAGCTCATTGAGATGACGCTCAATGAATTCCTCTGAAAGGTACCTCCATCGGAACCGTTCCTCAAACAAATCCCATGACACATCTTCAATGGTCATGTTCAGCTGCGGCAGGAGTGTCTTCCACTATAGACGAGCGCTCCCCTTTAGTTGGAAGACCGCCATGCGGACCTTCATGTTGGACGTATAATCGCGAAGTGCGAAGCACATCGCCATATTCTCCAGCCATGCCTCGGTGGCAGCACCATCCGGGGCACCAAAGAACTCGAGAAATTTTACCTTCTCGAGTTCACGATGAATGCTACCTATAATGGCCGGTGCGCGGGGTGGAACCTTAGCGGGTGTCGGTGCCCTGGCCTCGTCTCTGTCCAATCGGCTGATCAGTGCCTCAGACATGTGCTGAAAGGATCTCATCATCCCAACCACATCGGCAACTGCTATCGGCTCTTGTCCGAGAACTTGCTCGCCACCCTGGGGGTTAGACCCCTCAGACGTGGATGCTACTGGAGGTGTCACGCCTCCTCCCCTAGTACCCCGTCGTCTGCCTCTGTGGCGTCCTCTAACCATGATTACCCTCACGCACACAATCACTCAATCGTCAATAGAATAATCATGTAAATCATGTCAATGAAAGCCCTAGCAAATCCCAAGTCGCGGGTCGAACCTGGCTCTGATAGCATATATGACGACCTCCACGTTACGACGACCCAACTCTAGTAACTAGTGCAAATTTTTTTTTTTTTTGGGGAGGTGTGTGCTTAAAAAGTGTGTGCACGCATGTACAAGGAAACAATCAATGCATTCGGCTCTACATCGCCACCCGACGACGAATAAGATGTAACCATGATGAACATAAAAAGACGACAAGGACGCGTGACAAGTAACTGCATGCATAAACGACGATCGCACGACGCTAAGTAGAACTGACTACCTGCCTGTCCTACCCTGCAATGGTTAGGACCTCCAAGACACATCAGCAATGCTCAAGCCCAGGCTCCCATCGATTTTAACCATTTAAGGTCTCAGGGTTGGCAATTGTTCTGAGGATCATGGAGGTGTCTACAATCCACCCAATACAAGCAGACCGAGCACACACAAGGCATATCAACCAAGTACAACATTATTGAAATGAACAACGACCCTCATTTACTGACTCAAATAATCCTTGTAAGTAAACAAGGACACTACACCACATAACTTATCAATAAAAACTAAGATTACAATGACGTTGTTGTGACATGACAAACATATTACATTACAACCATTTATTTTACACAATAACATCACCTTATATTTTATGTGTTATCCCAACACTAACATTACAAACCATTGCCATGAAAGGGTAACACCCTTTTAATTTAACTTATAAAAAGTTTGCAGGAATAACCTTCACATTACCATACCAATTTATATTATTAACAATAAAATTTTCAGTGACATTCCTAAAATTAACATCCTCCTTCGTTTAATGTTACCCTAACCTTGCCTTTAATTAGCAATGCATTTCATGGTTATCCACCAATTAAATAGCGTTTGAATATATAACGAGCAACTACAAGACATTGCGATTCCTTAACAATTAAATAAGCAACCGTTATATAACAATTGAATAATAATTACATAAATGTCACTACCATTAAATAACCACTATTTTTCATTTTGTTCTACAATAACTATATATAAGGAGCCATACAGTACCTCCACCAATTAAATAGCGATTAAATAAATAACGAGCAATTATATGACATTTTGATTACTTAACAATTAAACAAGCAACCATTAATAGCAATTGGATAACAATTACATAAATGTCACTACCATTAAACAACCACTATTTTCATTTTAGTTTACACTAACTATAAGCACTTCAACAATACCAATAAAATTTTTACTAATTCCATGTTTATTAAACCATCTAACCTAACTCCCCTAATAAAATTCTTCGACTATCAATTCAACTTCTTCCTTCAAATAGAACTAAACTACCCTAAACACCATTGCCTTGATAATTAACAAAACCAAAGCATTAATAACAATAATCTCATTATCAAATCAAATAAGAATTAAAAATTTCCCTTACCACCTTAAAAACTACCACTTAAGATATTAATGAACAAAATTTGAAAAACATCCGCCCCTTTATTAAATTATTTAAAATCTAAAATAGATTAATAATTTTATTACATCTAGGATTTCTGAAGCGTCTGCAGTGACTGGAAATTGTTCGAAATAATCAAGTAAAAATATTCTTTCAGATCCAAAAAGAAACAGGATTAGGGAAAATATTCGTGAAAACAAATCCAAATTATTCCCAGACTGAAATCTAATCCCTTCCCTCACATAAACTTTGAAATGCATGTAAGGCATACGAGGATCAATTTTTAACTATAAACCCTATGTTGAAACCAAAATAAATTATAGAGCACGCATACCTGGAAGTAGGCAATCAAGCAAGAAATCGAGAACCAATAAAGTGTTATGTCAGTCCCAGATACGTGTCAAGGAAAATGAGAGCATTAGTATTAGCGTTAACCTGGTAAGGATGCTCCACAGTACCCAACCATACAAAAGGCACGAATTCAGGCAACTGACAATTGGCGAAGGGCGTCGCTGTCCAACACGCTAACACTGGCAGAGCAGTGGAAGCCATACCAGATGGTCGCTAAGGCAGTGGCGCTGACTAAGGAGCCTGTCAGAGACGGAGAATCAATGGAAGAAGGGAAAAGATTGAACCATCTTCCTTATTCAAAGTATAAATGCACACCAAAATAAAAACGCAGACATGCAATAACTTACTGCACTGAAATTTGATGAAAACGCAGTCATGTAATAATTCACTGCCCAGAAATTTGATAATTTAAACTTTTATGAATACACAGACATGTAATAACTTAATTCCCAGAAATTTAAAGCAGACAAGGGCAGTTAGCCCAATGATTCATAGATTTAACTCTCCAGCTAGGCGATCAAATCACTAGGAAAAAGATATCGCTCCAGGATTGCGAGGATGTATGTTAGACTTGACCTCACAAAACGAAATGATTTTACAAAAATGAAATGGTTGTACTTTCATAGACATATTAACACGACCCCAGTCAGTTATGAATGCCCCCCAACCATATGTAAAAGCCCACCTTAAAACAGAATGCCCACATAAGTATTTAAAAGCCCGCGGCAATATGAAAACGACCAGAATTAAAACCCAACGCAGAGCAAGATCATTGTAAAACAAAATGCAGGTATTTAACCCAAAAATCACAGAGAAATTTCCACTGTAACCATGCAGAGTTTAAACCACAAGAACCAGAGAATTTTGACCCTCAAACGCTGAGATAAACCCCAATGCAATTTCTTATTTTCTTTTTAAAATAGTCAACGCAGAGATAAACCACAGGCAGAGAAGGATTGCAGAGTAAATGACAGTAAACAAACAACGCGGAGAAATTATAACTTATCTACGCAGAGAAGTTATTCCCCTTCCATTTTCTTTCTAATCTAAACAGCAGAGGTAATCTATATTTCTCACCCCTTACACCATGAGATTTGTCTAAGTATGAAAACCAAATATTTCCAACCAGATCCTAAACATAAATCTTCCATTCATCTATCATTCAACCAGAAAGCGTACCTTTGCCTGAATTCTTTCTCCTAGAGTCGTCCGTCGTTACATGTCGATCTTGCTTTTCGACCATCACGACTACACCGGTACCTCCCAGCCAAACACTATGGGTACTCTGCTTCCCCCTTAGCCACTCGAGCCACAAAGGGGCCACACACAGTCCATATAGTATACCTAGCTTCCCATCTCGCCTCCATGGCTGAGCTACCACTCTAATATAGCTAAGAAAATCCCAACTCCTCACAAGCAATCAGTCAGGTTTTCAATTTCGACAGCACAACAATACCTAGTAGATTATCCCCTTTTTCCCCCATGCCCCTTTCATTTTATCGAGTTTTGACCTAAATCACATTTATTTTAAGTTTTACTGAAAAATCCTCTAAAAATTCTCTGTTGTACAAGTGTAACATCCCTCTCTGGAGCACTGATAAAACTTATTATTTGAGGACACTTGCTCGCAAGTGATTTGGACTTTTATGATGTTAGACCATTTATACTTGATTATGATGTGATTGACAGATGACATGATGTGTTACTATTTGATGTAGACAGGTGCTATTGACTCAGTTTTATTGAATGTGCAGGGTTTTTGACCTTGAGGATGCAGAGGCATCGGTAGAACCCCCTTGGACTCCGAACTGAGTCAGGGAGTGTGCTTTTGGGTTGATATATTTACTGTGATGTTTCATTGATATGATGATTTGATGTTAACATTTCTGACATGATTGTTGATGATGCAGGATGACAATAGCTTGCCGACCAGACTCACATATGAAGTAAAGGGGCCACACACGATTTCTAGAGAGGTTGAGGGAGAGGGGTGGACAACAGCCCTACCACCGCCTACTAGCACTCTCGTCGTGGCTCGAACTGTAGGTTAACGATTACCTAGTTCGAGAGGATCCACGATGTTGTGAGGGTAGACTGCGACAGTCTCCCACAATGATTCTAAGGGGAACACAATAAGTCGGGGGCCTTATTCCTTAGAACCCTTACTCTCCCACAAGTTCACTTGGTGGAGTGTTGACTCCAGGGGTTATAGATGTATACCAATCAGTCCAGTTGGCGAGTGGCACCCTTGGAGCACATGGTGCATCCTGAAGGGCACGTCGCACAAAAGAAACAGAAGAAGCGAGTGGCACCCTTGGAGCACGTGGTGCATCCTGAAGGGCACGTCGCGTAAAGGAAATGAACGAGGTGAGTGGCACCCTTGGAGCATGTGGTCCATCCTGAAGGGCACGTCGCATTGAGGTGGATGAAGGAAACAAACCTAAATAGCCCTAAGACAATAACACCTTAAGAAATTCTTAAACAACTTCCCTAACCCAGTGTCGCCCAGTTTAGAATCTAGTACTAAGTCTAAAACTTTTAGGGTAAAATTTTAGTCTAACCCTAAGAGCAGACCCTGGAATAAAAATAACAAAATAAACAAAAACCCACCTAAGTAATAGTTGGGTCTTCATAAAATTCTTGGGGTGATGACGAGGGTAAGATTTAAAGCAAATCTAATAGTTTTAAAACTTTGCAAAGAAGAAATTAATTCCTAACTGGTGGGAGAATGACATCACCTATGTAGTATAACATAAAGAAAATTCCAAAAAAACAAAAAAAACAAAAAAAAACTAAGACCATTATCCTCTCATTATCCCTGTCTACATTATTAAACTATCATCCATCACCTTAATCTTCTAGTATCCATTTCTCATTTACATGTCCATTTCACATTATTAAATCACCATCCATCCCCTTAATTTCTCATTATTCCTCTTTTATGTTATACATCTACTTTTCCCACATACATGTTTGTCATCACTTTAATCTCTTATTAACCTATATATATATATATATATATATATATATTAATGATAAATTAAAATGATGGATGATGATAAATTAAAATGATGGATAACATGCTTGTAAATAGGAAAAATAAAGTAATATATATTTATTATAAACAAATTGACGTGTACTCCATAATATCTAATTTATAGAAAAAGAAAATAATTTATGGAGAAGGGTAGGGATGAGTGACACTTGTAAAAGAGAGAAATTTTTAGGGTTTCATTAAAAACTTAAAATAAATATGATTTAGGGTTTTGAGGGAGGATAAAAGAAAGAGAGAAGGGGGAAAAGGGCGATCTTCTAGGAGGTATTGTTATGTTGCCAAAATTGCAAACTGGACTGATTGTTTGTGAGGAGTTGGGGATTTTCTCAGCTGATTGAGTGGTAGCTCAGCCTTGGAGGTGAGCTGGGAAGCTAGGTTACTGTCTGGACTGTGTGTGGCCCCTTTTGGCACGGGGGGATGAGGGGGAAGCAGAGTACCCCTAGCGTTTGGCTGGGAGGTACTGGTGAGTCCTCTACGGTCGGCACGGAGCAGGAGCGACACAGCGCGTGGACAACACTCAAGGACGGCATTGATGCAACGATATGATCTTTAAATTTGTAGTTAGAATGCATGGTAATGGCATTGTGAAGTTTATGAATGGACTGCATAAATTTTATTTATTTCTCTAGACTGCATACATTGTATTTATGGTTCTGGACGATGTAGTTTATTTATTATTGACTGTTCTGGACAGTGTAGGTTTTATTAATCATTGCTCTGGACTGCTTAAATTTTATTCGTTGCTCTGGACTGCATGAAATTTTATTGTTGTTCTGGACGGTATCATTTGTTCCTTATTGATTATTATGGACTGTGTAATTTCTATTGATTATTGCTCTAAACGGTGTAAATTTTTTTTTTAGTGTTCGGTGTTCTGTAAGATTTTTATGATTTATTGTGCTGGAATCTTTCTTGACTGTGGCGACCCAACCTTAGCATTTGGACTGAGTTTGGGATTCGAGCGTGGAGTCCGTGTAGGGTACTGTCCTTCCATTAAAAAATTTGGAGCCGTTTCTTAATATGGGGACCAAAATCTATGCAGTGATAGCATGAGGGGGTTTCAAAATTCCTGTTGTGCCATTTTGGCGTTACCAGTCGTTAGCTGCCAAGGTTAAGTTTCTGATGTCTGCCTGGGAGGTCAACCACGAGTTTCCTGGGGGATAGCATGTGGTTGTTGAACTATTCGCTCGCCTAAAGGTTGGCAGTGAGAACGCCTGTTGGAAAACTTGTGGCTCCACGGATCACGCTCTACTTGAAATTTTTAAATAATTATAAGTTCGCAGACTGCTGATAATTTAAACTAAAATGCCTGCACATATAGATAAGGTTCAAAACAAGCCGAGTTGGTCTATTTTATCTGTCAAATAAAGTCTCAGGATTGAAATTGTACCCTTCAATGAACTTACACTATATTTAAAGTTATCTCTCCCAACCAAGGGATAGCTTTTCACTACGAGGTGTCAGTCTGGCAATAAAAACGGCATCCATATACCTTCTAGAGATAAGTACACAGCAAACAAAGGTTTTTATTACTACCCTAGTCTTTTAAATGATAAACTTTTTGGCAGCATTATGCATACTTTCCCATCGTTTTGTCTCCATCAGGTGCTCACGCGTAGCGTGATTTGTATTTAACATTGCAATATTCTGTGCACTTGCCCGTTGGAAAACGAAAACCCGCACCCAATTTAGGTTAAAGGTGCACTTGGACCCAGATGCCGGGAGATCGTTCTGTGAAATTAATTTAACCCTTCTGCGCGTGCTTATTTGGAAAGGTCCAGTAGGAGGCTCGCTTTCGAGACCAGGATGGTTACCCACGCCTCTCCTTCTGACTGCACGTATTTCAGGATGCGCCTTCGTGGTTTCTTGTAGTATTGAGGTGCCATCGTGATCTCCTGTAGGGTTTGTTTTTGTGCCACCATCCTTACTCCCTAACCAATTTCGGGCTGCGCGCATCAGTGGCCACCCCGTCCCTGTCAGGTGCTCACAACGACACCTTCCTTTTCCTTTGTCGAATGTCAACGGTGTCATTTAAGGCTTAATGCTGGGGAACAACGTTACTGCTTTTGCTTTTCATAGGGAAGGGTCCTTTTTATTTAGAAATCCAATGCTATCAGTAACAGGTGTCGACATGGTTAGTTGAGTTGGTGGTTGTAGTTTCATTGGTAAGTGATAGTATTAAAGCGTAATGTTTCTTGTCATTTAATTTCAACGCTACTTATTTTATACAAGGAAGGATGTGGTTATTAATTAACAGGTTCTTACTTAATATTTACATATGTTATCCTGGGTTGAGCCATTTATTTATTTCTGTTCATAGTTGTTTTCTTTATTAATTAATCAAATAATGGATACTTTTACAGCCTTCTTGGTGCGTACATTGACCTTTCCCAAGGGGTGTGATGTTATGTATATTCTGTGTAAACTAAAAATCTATACCTCAACATGATTGAGTATGCACAAGTCTCATGTTTAATCGTCACCTTAGATGACATATGGATGTGTGATTCTTGTTGTATATTAAACAAAGGTTCTTCTAAAGGAATATATGCATATATACTGTTACCTCCTAAATTAGTTAAGGATTTGTTCTCATTTCAGATAATGTCGTTGGGTTTTAATGTAAAAAAAAGGGGAATAGTTTCAACTCCCTTTTCATAAAGTTTGGATTCTTTATAGGTGCCATTGAATGTAATGCCCGATGTTAATGCTTATGGTCTAGTTAATGTTAATAATATTTGTTTCTCAGTAAATGTTTAAGGTTAATGTTATTATTGATTAGAGTAATAATCGATGCAAAGGATGTTGATTGTATGCGTAGGGTAAGGTAATGCTAACATTATTATTGTTTAATGTTAATGATTATTGTTTCATGTTAATGTTAAGTTTGGATTCTTTATAGGTACCATTGAATGTAATGCCTAATGTTAACGCTTATGGTCAAGTTAATGTTAATAATATTTGTTTTTCGATAAATGTTTAAGGTTAATGTTATTATTGGTTAGAGATATAATCGATGCAAAGGATGTTGATTGTATGCATAGGGTAAGCTAATGCTAACATTATTATTGTTTAATGTTAATGATTATTGTTTCATGTTAATGTTAAGTTTGGATTCTTTATAGGTGCCATTGAATGTAATGCCTAATGTTAACGCTTATGGTCAAGTTAAGGTTAATGATATTTGTTTTTCGGTAAATGTTTAAGGTTAATGTTATTATTGGTTAGAGTAATGATTGATGCAAAGGATGTTGATTGTATGCGTAGGGTAAGGTAATGCTAACATTATTATCGTTTCATGTTAATGATTAGGAAATGGAATATTAATGCTAGTGTTCAAGTTATGTCAATTATGGCAAGGATAAGGTAGTTTTAATCCAATGGATTATTGCAAGGTTACTGGGTTAAAAATTTACAATGGTGTCATAAATTGTGGTAAAGATAGGGTAGTCTTAAGGTGACTGATAAGTTGCAGGGTTATTGATTAAGATATACCATGGTGTTGTCAATTATTAAAGGATAATGTAGTTGTATTTTTATGGATATCACCTATTGATGAAGATGTCTGTTATTTCGCAAGGTTAAAGTGATCTAAATATAATGCCTGTATTATTTCATGATAACGAAATGGTAATGTCTATTATTAATGATGAACTTATACGTTGAAATGTCTTGAATTAAGCATAACTAATTATTTCTGAGAAGGGTGTTAATATTTAAAATTAATGTGGTACTAGGTTGGTAAACCTTTCGCATTCTTGGTCTGCTTGTGTCGGGCGGGATGTAGACACCTCCACATAGCCTAGTATGTAAGGGTGGGTGTGTGATTTTTTTCCTGTGTAAAGAATCCAGTGCCGTATCAAGAGTCTCATGAATCCAGTGTTGTATCAAGGGTCTCGGGCCCTTTAAAGGCAGGGTTTCCACTCTTGCGACACACCTGAGGGAATTACTAGTTTCTTCTTGAGCAGTTGGCCAGGAGCCTATCTGACCTTCTCTCTCTTCGGAGCAGAGAACTAAGATTAAATGCCCTGCTTTCCTGTGCACAAATAGTAAGACCTACTACTATGGATTCTTCCCTCTGTGTTCATTCTGTGCATAACCTAGTATGTCATTGAATGTTTGTGTAGTGCGCCTTATGTCCTTGGTCGTTATTGTTGTAGCTACTTGTTGTGTGCCCTTGTCTTCTTGTGGTAACCTTCATGGTTGCATCTTGTTGGTTGTCGGGGGGCAATGTAGACTCAAGTGTGTATGTTACTTCTACACGCGCACACACCTTAACACACACAAACAAAAAAAAACAAGAAAAAAATTTCACCTGTTAAAGAGTCGTTGTCGTAACAAGGAGGGTGTTACATATGGTATCAGAGCCGGTTCGACCCACGACTTGGGATTCTCTATGGCTTTCGTTGACAGGATTAGATTGATTATACTGTTGCTGATTGAGTTGATAGTGTGCATGCAGGTAATCATGGTTAGAGGACGCCACGGAGGCAGACGATGGGGTACTAGGGGAGGAGGCGTGACGCTTCCAGCAACATCCATGCCTGAGGGGTCTAACCCCCAGGGAGGTGAGCAGGTTCTTGGACAAGAGAAGATAGCCATTGGTGATGTTATTGGGATGATCAGATCCTTTCACCGCATGTCCGAGGCTCTGATCATCCGATTGGACAGAAACGAGGCGAGGGCGTCGACACCCCCTGAGGTTCTGCCATGCACACTAGTCATTACAAGTAGCATTCACCGTGAACTCGAGAAGGTAAAATTTCCCGAGATCTTTGGTGCCCCAGACGGCACAGCCACCGAGGCATGGTTAGAGAATATGGTGATGTGCTCCGCACTTCGCGATTATACCTCCAACATGAAGGTCTGCATGGCGGTCTTTCAACTGAAGGGGGGCGCTCTTCTATGGTGGAAGACACTCCTACCGCAACTGAACATGGCCGTTGAAAATGTGTCATGGGAACTGTTTGAGGAACGGTTCCGAGAGAGGTACCTTTCAGAGGAATTCATTGAGCGTCAGCTCAATGATTTCAACACGTTATGATAGGGAGGTCATACAGTGCCTGAGTACGAGACATGTTTTATGGAGCTGCTCTGGTATGCTCCACACCTTAACACTAAGAAGCTCAAGTTCAACCGATTCATGTTTGGCCTTAACGGCAACCTACATGCAAAGGTTAGGATCTTGATGCCACAAACCTTGCACGACGTTGTCCAAAAGGCCCTCATAGTAGAGGAGGAGCTTATCAGCGGGGGTCAGACCAGGACTCCAGTGAGACCTGTAGGGCAGAGTTCATTTGGTGCACCGCGACATCAGACACCAGCGAGACATACGCCGAGACATCGTGGCTTCCAGAGGGGATCCACTTTTTCTACACCTCGACAACTGTCGCCTCAGCAACGGACACCTTATCAAGGACCACAGCACCAACAGTAGCGTCGCCCGCAGCAGTAGCAATTTAGGCCTGTTTAGCAGAACAGACCAGGGCTTCAGGCCGGTGGGTAGTCATCTTCTACTTCGGGTACCAGGAGTACTAGGCCGAAGAAGGGGTGTTGGACGTGTGGGGAGCCACACTACCAGTGTGACTGTCCTGTGGAGAGGGCCAGAGTGTCCAGATCAGCCGGACCCGCTACCGTGGGAGATATGGGCAAGGCCCATCGGATACATGCACCGGTGAATAACTGCCAGGCAGAGAACCAGTCGACTATGCTTGAGACGACAGGTACTATCGCTGACTAAACCCTTAGTATTTTGATAGACCCAGGTGCTACTGAGAGTTTCATTTCTGGTGCAGCGCTAAAAAGGATTAAGGTAGAGGCAGTCGAACAGGATGATTTTAGCTTCATAGAGATGTCTTCAGGAGACAAACAGAAGGTGGGAGGAAAGGTTACGGGCTGTGCCCTTAACCTGGGAGAGTTTGTCACAAGGGTCAACTTGTACGTCACGATCTTAGGATCTTATGACGTCGTGATCGGTATGGATTGGTTGGAAACGCATGAGGCGATACTCAACTATAAGACGAAATGGTTGAGCTTGGTTGATGACGAAGGACAGAGACATGTGATTGTAGGAAGGAACCAGGGAGTTTCCCTGCAGTTTGTCTCTTCCTTATAGTTACGGAAGAGTATGCGCAAGGGGTGAAAAATTTATGTGATCCTCGCGCTAAACGAGAAGGGAGTAGCGGAAGGTCTAGAACACCTTCCGGTGGTGAAGGAGTTTTCGGACGTATTTCTAGAGGAGTTGCCTAGGATGCCGCCGGAAAGGGAACTGGAGTTTACCATAGACCTGAAACCGCGAACCAAACCGATAGCAAGAACGCCTTATCGGATGTCGACCCTGGAGTTGCAAGAGTTGAAAATGCAATTGAAAGAGTTGTTGGATCTGGGACTAATATGTCCTAGTGTGTCAGCATGGGGTGCACTAGTTATTTTCATACGAAAGAAGGAAGGATCATGGAGGCTTTGCATTGACTACCGTCAACTAAACAAAGCAACGATCAAGAATCAATATCCCTTACCTAGAATTGATGATCTGTTCGATCAAATGAAGGGTGCGATGGTGTTCTCCAAGATCGATTTGCGATTCGGGTATCACCAGTTACGGATCAAGGAGGATGACATCCCTAAGATCGCCTTTAAGACGAGATTTGGACATTACAAGTTTACTGTTTTTCCTTTTGGACTTACAAACGCCCCAGGGATATTCATGAGCTTGATGAACAGGGTGTTCCGCGAGTACTTGGACAAGTTCATCCAAGTATTCATTGACGATATCTTGATCTAGTCTCAGACGATGGAGGAGCATGATGAGCACTTGTGCTTGGTACTACAATGCTTACGAGAACACAAATTGTATGGGAAGTTGTCCAAATGCTCTTTTTATCAATCGAGGATTCACTACTTAGGGCATGTCATCTCCGACGAAGGTATCGCCATGGATCCAGCCAAGGTTGAGGCTATTATGGAATGCCCTGCATCGACGAATGTCACAAAAGTGCATAGTTTTATGGGATTAGCAGGATACTATCAACGATTTGTCGAGGGTTTTTCGAATATAGAAAATCCGATCAAAGAATTGCAGAAGAAAAACAAGAAGTTTGTTTGGACAGAGAAATGTGCGGAAGCATTTCGGAGGCTTAAAGAGTTGTTGACAATCGCACCGATACTAAAGGTCCCTGACATGGACGCGAACTTCTTGGTATGCACTGATGCATCCAAGGAAGGATTAGGCAGAGTCTTGATGCAAGACGGATGAGTGATTGCTTACATTTTGAAGAAGCTGAGAAGGCATGAGGAGAACTACGCGACACACAATTTCGAGTTGTTAGCCATCGTTTATGCCTTGAAGGTTTGGAGACACTACCTTGTTGGAAGAAAAATTGAATTAAAGATTGTTCATTGTGGGTTGCAACACATTTTCACACAAAGCGACCTCAACGCGCGACAACGGCATTGGTCAGAATTGCTTAGCGAGTACAACTTCGAGATTACTTACATAAAGGGAACAGTGAATCGAGTGGCGGATGCTTTGAGTCGGAGACCACACATCTTTTCGGTGTTGCCTCTTCAAACGAATCTACGTGAGCAGATTCTCACTTTACAGCATGATGATGATTGGTACAAGGACGTCAAGGATTTTATCGGACAAAACACAATGATCATACCACGATATGAGGGATTTTATTTTGATAGCGATGGGTTATTGAGGTTTAGAGGTTGGATTTACGTACCGCCTAATGACGAGTTGAGGATGTTGATCCTGAGCGAGGCTCATAGAGAATTTTACATGGCTCACCCAAGAGTTACGAAGATGAGGGCAGACCTTAAACCCTTATTCTTCTGGAAGGGAATGAAGGCCGACATAGTCAACTTTGTGGCTAGATGTCTAGAGTGTCAACAGGTAAAGGCTGAACATAGACACCCGGCAGGATTACTTCAACCACATGCCATTCCGGAATCGAAATGGGAAGTTACTTCGATGGATTTTATTTTTGGATTGCCACTGACGGCTAGGAGACATGACTCGATTTTTGTAGTAGTAGACACTCTGACGAAGAGTGCTCACTTTATTCCGGTGCGCATGACGTATCAGGGACCTGACATAGAGAGAGTTTTCATCAGTGAGATTGTGAGGCTGCATGGCGTGCCTAAGAATATTATATCCGATCGAGGATCGATGTTTACTGGACGATCTTGGACGAGTTTCCAAGAGGCCTTAGGAACTCAACTTAACTTTAGTACTGTGTATCACCCATAGACTGATGGATAGACTGAAAGAATGAACCAAACCTTGGAAGACATGTTGCGCATGTACGTGATGGACCAACAAAAATGTTGGGAGGAATTTTTTCCTCTAGTAGAGTTCGCTTATAACAACAGTTACCAGAGCACCATTAACATGGCACCTTTTGAGTTTCTTTATGGGCGACCATGTCGGACACCCTTGAGTTGGGATTGACTTGAGGATAGGGTCCTGGTGGGACCAGAAGCGATCCAATAAATGGAAGAGAAAATGAAAACCATAAGACAAAGGATTAAAGAAGTGTAGGATCGACAAAAGAGTTATGCTGATGCGCACCGAGCCGACCATAGTTACGAGGTCGGCGACCGAGTTTTATTGCGGGTTAAACCGCATAAGAGTTCAATCAAGTTTGGAAAGGGAGATAAAATCTCTCCTAGGTTCATGGGACCTTTTGATATTGTGGAGAGAAAGGGGCTCATGGCCTATCGACTAGCCTTGCCTGATTCTTTGAGGCATATGCACGATGTTTTTCATGTATCTATTTTGAGACATTATGTTAGTGATCCTACACATGTGATTGACATGAGTTCCTTGCAGGTATCATATGAGGGAGCACTCATGACTGAGTCGATCTGCATCTTAGATCATCACGTTCGATAGTTACGATGTCGAATGGTAGATCAGGTCAAGGTCCAGTGGGACAGTTATAGTCTACACTCGGTGACCTGGGAGGATGCATATGATATGTGCCAACAGTTTCCATTTTTGTTTGATAGATAGGCTTATGATACTGTGGTACTTTTATTTCGGCATTTATACTGAGAAACTTCGAGACGATAAAAGTACCACAGTATCATAAGTCTATCTATCAAACAAAAATGGAAACTGCTGGCACATATCATATGCGTCCTCCCAGGTCCCTGAGCGCAGACTATAACTGTCCCACTGGACCTTGACCTGATCCACCATTCGACGTCGTAATTGTCGAATGCGATGATCTAAGATGCGGACCAGCTCAGCCGTGAGCGCTCTCTCATCCGATACCTGCAAGGAACTCAGGTCAATCACGTGTGTAGGATCACTAATATAATGTCTCAAAATAGATACATGAAAAACATTGTGCATACGCCTCAAAGAATCAGGCAAGGCTAGTCGATAGGCCACGGGCCCCTTTCTCTCCACAATATCGAAAGGTCCCATGAACCTAGGAGAGATTTTATCTCCCTTTCCAAACTTGACCAAAATCTTATGTGGTTTAACTCGCAAGAAGACTCGGTCGCCGACCTCGTAACTACGGTCGACTCTACGCGCATCGGCATAACTCTTCTATCCATCCTATGCTTCTTTAATCCTTTGTCTTATGGTTTGCATTTGCTCTTCCATTTCTTTGATCACGTCTAGTCCCACCAGGACCCTATCCTCAAGTTGATCCCAACTCAAGGGCGTCCGACACGGTCACCTATAAAGAAACTCAAAAGGCACCATCTTAATGGTGCTTTGGTAACTGTTGTTGTAAGCGAACTCTACTAGATGCAAGAACTCCTCCCATCGATTTTGTTGGTCCATCACGTACATGCGCAATATGTCTTCCAAGGTTTGGTTTGTTCGTTCGGTTTGCCTGTCAGTCTTTGGGTGATACTGATGCAGGAGCATCGCTCACCTATCAAGCGAGCCAACGCGTGGAGCAAGGAGAGACCAGCTGGACAGCGCCAACATTCAAATTTTGAAACATTGTGATATGACTGCGCCAAACATTAATACGTTGATGTGATGAAGCGCACTTGTAAATGTAATGGACCTTGAGCAGATAAGCTCTTGTCCTTAGGTAGCTGAGGCATTTATTTAGATTTAATGCAGGTAGATAAAATAGTTAAGTCTAGATTAGATAGTTTTACTCTTGAGAGGGAAAACGGAATATAGACACCCTTCCTTTGTACATTGTATGATTATTATTCAACATTAGCATGGAAGTAAGGAGGAACAGAGCAGAGAGCTTGTGAAGAAATTCCATGTACAGATATTGAATTAATAGGAAAAGATTTGATTCAATCTCATGGATGTGGTTGATCTCTGTGCGTTGTTGATATTATGCTTATGCATGTTTGCTTCTCTTTATGTTTATCTTTTATATGCTGCATATATGATTTCCTATCAGGTTAGAAACCTGAGGGAATGAGGGAATGAGTTTCAATTGATTCTCTGCTTAAGCCAGGAGATTCCTGCATAGAGTGCAGTTGAATTCCTTCGCATAGAGTGTGTTGAGGAGGATGAGCGGTTGAAATTTTGTTCTCTGTTGCCCAGGGTTATGTTGGGTAGTTCGAACCATGCAGGTGAGTGCAGGTCGAATTGAAGACTCAGAGCCGAGTCTAAGAGAAAGAGGATTGGACCACGTTAGCAGGATTGCACAGGTCTTGACGGTTCCAACGCTTCGAGAGCTGTTGGAACTCGAACACAGGAAGAACGTGAGAAGTCTCTAAAGGAGTCAGAGAGAGACAAAGCTCAGGAGGGGTAGTTCCTTACGAGCATCTCAGGAACAGGCCTGGAAGAATACTTTTGTGTCGTCGTGGGAATAGACTCCAGTGGAGCTCATACAGGACAAAGGTGGTGAAGCGGAGGAACTCTTCAAGAGGGAGAGAATCGACGACTTAGATTTGTCAAGGAGAAAACCGAAATCCCGAGGACCGTCCGATCGTAGAGGAGTTGCGCGGGAGATAACCCGTGAGCACAGGTGTGAAGAACAAAAGTCTATCGGACTTTGGGGTTTCGGCATTCGGGGATTGATAAGGTGAGAGTTCTACACCTCGAGAAATCGCGAGTTGCGATTCCCCGAATCGATCTGAGCCACTGATCGGAGAGGGGACACGTGGCAAAGGATCCTGAGGAGTTGAGATTCAGGGTTTTGTGAGGTCTGTGACCTTGTGCCTCAGGAGACGCAAATTCCCGAATCACAATTTCCCGATAGCACGAGTGGGAGACAGGTGTCAAGGCGTTAGGAATCACCATGGGGTGTTGACAGGTGGCATCGGAGAATCGGGGTTCGGGGTTTTGTGATGCAAGAGAACCGCGATCAGTAAAATTGTGATCCCCGATTGCACGAGTAAAGGAAGTGATGTGGCGTGTGGGACCGTGATTCGCCAGTGGAGTACAGGTGGAAGCATATCAGAGTTCGGGGTTCGGGACTTGGTGGTGTCAAGGGTTCATGACATCGCATACTCCAATTTCCTGATAGGGAAATTCCCGAATAGGAGTTGTTGACTGTTGGCCATCGGGGTTCGGGGAAGTAAAGGCCCGATATCGTGAGTGTTGAACTCGCGAACTCGCGAGTCCCGATTTCCCGATACGCAAGGGGAGATCGCCGAAGGAGTGTTTCCGTGGGTAGGAGAACTCCCGAGAGGGGTTGAAGAGCATTGACTCTTCGGGCCCGTGTTTGAGGAAGGTCCTGGTGGGAGCAGCTTGCTTGTTGAGGGGCTGGTTGCGTCAGGTGGTATCAGAGCCAAGATTTCTCTGTTTTTTGTAGCAGAGAGGAAGAGAAGATGTAATGCTACCGAGAAGAGGTAGGCGATCACCCGATCCAGAGGAGGAGAGGGAATTGTCCAGGGAAAGAAGCAGTCATGGACAGAATATAGAAATAGAGAGGGAAATACAAAATCTTCGTGCTAGAATGGAAGATATGGAAGAAGCGCAGAGGCACACAGCAAATATAGGAGATCTGAGTGACTCCAAAGATGAAGTTGATGTTGTACCGCAAGATGGAGTTGCAGCAGAAGATGCAGCAAATGAGCGATTAATCAAGGCTATCGCCAGGATGAGCGCAAAGGTGAGGATGGACATTCCAGCTTACGAGGGAAACCTGGATGCAGAAGAGTTGCTGGATTGGATCCGAGCACTCGACACCTACTTCAATTATGAAGATATCGAAGAGGACAAGAAGGTGAGACATGCTATCACCAAGCTGAAGGGACATGCAGCCTTATGGTGGGACGAGCTGTAGGCAGACAAACATTCCAAAGGAAAACAGAAGATCAAGAGTTGGGATTGGATGATCGCCAAGATGAAGGTGAAATTCATTCCGAGAGATTACCAGATCACTCTGTTCAGGCGTATGCAGAACCTAAGACAGAAGTTGATGACGGTGAAAGAGTACACCAAGGAGTTCTACAGGCTCAACATTCGAGCTGGCCATCAGGAGAGTGATGAAGAAAAGGTGGGAAGATACCTGAATGGTCTTAGGTATGACATTCAGGATGAATTGAGCATGGTCACCATCCGTACTGTTGAGGATGTGTACCAAATGGATCTGAAAGCTGAAGAAAAGCTGAGCCGCAAGCAGGGACAGTGAGGGCGAGGCAGAAGCCAGCCTAGAGGCAAAGCAGTTGCCCAAGAAAGAACTCAGAAGCCCAAGGAGGATTGGAAGAGGCCTCATGGAAGAGCTGAAAGAGGTGGAACCTCACAGCAGAGGCAGCAAGTTGCTGAGCCGAGGAGACAGCAAACAGGTCATCAGGGAGATTACGCTGATGCCAATACATTTCCTCGCACCCGAGGTAGAGGAAGAGGCCGTGGAGGAGTTATCACATGTTTTACGTGTGGGAAAGACAGACAGAAAGCCATTGAATGTCCAGAGAGGAAGATGGACAGAGGAAACGCTCATGTTGCTGAGGCGCAGAGGCGTGATGTTGAAGATGAAGATGCTGGAAGTGGGAAGTCACTGACAGTGCATAAAGTTCTCTTGAAACCCGAGAAAGAGATGGAGGATACAACTCAAAGATGTAGACTGTTCCGGACGACTTGCAAGACCAAGGGCTGGAAATGCAAGGTTATAGTGGACAGTGGGAGCACAGATAATCTCGTTTCGACCGAGATGGTGGAGAAACTGGAGCTGAAAACGAACAAGCACCTGAGTCCATACAAAGTGACATGGCTGCAAAAAGGACACCAGGTATGTGTTACAAAACAATGCTTGGTAAATTTTAAAATGGGTGAATATAGAGATGAAGTCTTGTGTGATGTTATACCCATGGATGTCTGTCATGTTTTATTGGGGAGACCATGGAAATATGATAGACATGTGGTTCATGATGGGAGAATGAACACATACACCTTGGAGAAGGATGGGAAATCACATACACTACTTCCGGGGAAGGATAAGAAGGTGGAGTCGGAAGTAACCAGTACCATACTTCTCATGAGTGGGAAAGAGCTTCTCACAGAGGTGGAGAAGGATGAGAATCCACAATTCTTTGTTGTCAGAAAGCCAAGAATTGTCCTGACAAGCACAAGGGTGGACGACTTGCCAGAGGAGATTCAACAATTACTGGGAGAGTTTGTTGACATCATCGTGGACAAACTACCTCGTTCGTTGCCACCGACGCGGAGGGTGAGTCACCATATTGACCTCATTCCCGGAGCAAGTTTTCCAAATAAGGCAGCGTACAGGTTGACACCTCAAGAGAATGAGGAAGTCAAAAGGCAGGTACAGGATCTGCAGGATAAAGGACTGGTGAGGGAAAGTCTTAGTCTATGTGTTGTTCCGACGGTACTAAGTCCGAAGAAGGATGGAAGATGGAGAATGTGTACAAACTCCAGAGCAATAAATAAGATTACCATCAGGTACAGGTTTCCACTGCCAAGAATGGATGACTTGATGGAATGCCTAAGTGGGGCAAATTACTTCTCCAAGATAGATCTCAAGAGCGGATACCATCAGATCCGGATGAGAGAGGGAGATGAGTGGAAGACGGGATTCAAAACAAATGAGGGTTTGTACGAATGGTTGGTCATGCCATTTGGGTTGACAAATGCACCCAACACATTCATGAGGCTGATGAATGAAGTCCTGCGGGAATTCATTGGCAAATTTGTTGTTGTGTACCTGGATGATATTTTAATTTTCAGAAAGACCAAGGCTGAACACTTGAGGCATTTAGCCATAGTGATGAGAAGATTGCAGCAAGAGAAGTTGCTGATCAATTTGAAGAAGTGTTCTTTCATGCAGACAAAACTCATATATCTGGGTTTTGTAATCTCGGAAAATGAATTGAAGATGGATCCTGAGAAGGTGAATGTGATCAGGAATTGGCCATCGCCGAGAAATGTTTTTGAGGTAAGGAGCTTCCATGGATTGGCAAGATTCTACAGAAAATTCATTCAGAATTTTAGTGGAATCAGTGACATGATGATGGACACTGTGAAGAAGCGGCATAAAGTTTTCCAGTGGACAGTCGAGGCTGAAAGGAGATTCAATCTATTGAAACAGAAGATAACTAAACAACCAATGTTAGTGTTGCCAGATTTTCAGAAAACCTTCCAAGTGAAATGTGATGCCAGCGGGTATGTTGTTGGAGGGGTCTTAAGTCAGGATGACAGACTTATTGCATATTACAGTGAGAAGATGGATGATGCAAAGTTGAAGTACTCCACGTACGACAAAGAATTCTATGCCATCATTCAGGCATTGAAAAAGTGGAGGCATTACTTGATACCCAAGGAATTCGTTTTGTACAGTGATAACCATGCATTACAGTTTGTAAGTCAGCAGGAGAAGCTGAATCAAAAGCATGCGAAGTGGGTGGAATACATGCAAAATTTCACGTTTGTGATAAAGCACATTTCGGGGACTATGAACAAGGTGGCTGATGCCTTGAGCAGGAAATGTTTATTGCTGCAGGAATTCAGGGTCAAGACGTTGGGTTTTGAAAACCTGAAGGATATGTATGCAGGTGATGTTGACTTCGGTGAAGCATACGAGGCAGCCGAGAACCCAGTTCTCAGGGATAGGAGTCCGTGGATTGATTTCTTGATCCAGGATGGATTTCTATTTCGAGGCAATCAATTGTGCATTCCGGATTGCTCTATGAGAGAGAATTTGGTGAAGGAGAAGCACAGCGGAGGCTTAGCAGGTCATTTCGGGCATGACAAAACATTCGCAAAGCTAAGCGAATCATATTTTTGGCCGGGCATGCGTGCAGATGTAAAATGGTTTGTTGACCGATGCAGAATATGTCAACATGCAAAGGGTCGAAAGCAGAACACAGGGCTATATCAACCGTTACCCATACCTGAGAGGTCGTGGGAAGCCATCAGTATGGATTTTGTTTTGGGTTTGCCGAGAACTCAGCGAGGAGTTGATTCCATCTTTGTAGTGGTGGACAGGTTTTCGAAGATGGCACATTTCATACCGTGTCATAAAATCAGCGATGCGACCCACATCGCAAACTTATTTTTCAAAGAGATCGTGCGATTGCATGGATTGCCGAAAAGTATAGTCTCAGATCGGGACACGAAGTTCATAGGTCATTTTTGGAGGACGCTATGGAAGAAGCTGGGGACTGACTTCGCATTCAGTTCTGCTTACCATCTATAGACAGATGGGCAGATAGAAGTGGTCAATAGAAGCTTAGGGGATCTGTTGAGAAGCCTGGTGACGGAGCATCACACCAGTTGGGATCAAATCCTACCACAGGCAGAATTTGCGTACAACGATTCTGTGAATCGGAGTACAGGTAAAAGCCCATTTCAAATTTTGTATGGGACACAGCCGAGAGGAGTTTCTGAGCTCAGGGAGCCAAAACAGGCTGAGACTAGCAGCGTGAGAGCTGAAGAGTTCGCTGAGGCGATGAAAGAACTTCACACGCAGGTGAAGCAGCGATTGCAGAGATCGAATCAAGAATATAAGCACAAGGCCGATCAAAGAAAGAGGCGGCTTTAGTTTGAAGTTGGGGATAGGGTTCTGGCGCACTTGAGAAAAGAAAGGTTCCCAAGGGGAACATACAACAAACTCAAGATGAAGAAAATTGGGCCATGCAAAGTCCTGAAGAAATTTGGGGAGAATGCATATGAGCTTGAGTTGCCAGAGGACATCGGAATATCTCCGATTTTCAATATTTCAGATTTATACCCCTATAAGGCTGAAGAAACAAACACTCGAACTGAGGAACCAGTGGTCCAGTGGCAGAAACAATTACCAGTTGCACAGAAACCTGAGATGGAATGCATACTGGATAAAAGAGTAGGCAAGAAGACCAGGAGAAAACAATATTTCGAATACCTGGTAAAATGGAAGAACCACCCAGTGGAGGATGCCAGCTCGAAAACAGAGGCAGTGATACAAAAACATGGGCAGACTGTACATGAGCTCATGAGCAGGAGCCATGAAATCTTTTGAGCCGAGGAGTATGATGCAGGAGCATCGCTCACCTATCAAGTGAGCCAGCGCGTGGAGCAAGGAGAGGCCAGCTGGACAGCGCCAGCATTCAAATTTTGAAACATTGTGATATGACTGCACCAAAAATTAATACGTTGATGTGATGAAGCGCACTTGTAAATGTAACGGACCTTGAGCGGATAAGCTCTCGTCCTTAGGTAGCTGAGGCATTTATTTAGATTTAATGCAGGTAGATAAAATAGTTAAGTCTAGATTAGACAGTTTTACTCTTGAGAGGGAAAACGGAATATAGACACCCTTCCTTTGTACATTGTATGATTATTATTTAGCATTAGCATGGAAGCAAGGAGGAACAGAGAAGAGAGCTTGTGAAGAAATTCCATGTACAGATATTGAATTAATAGGAAAAGATTTGATTCAATCTCATGGATGTGGTTGATCTCTGTGTGTTGTTGATATTATGCGTATGCATGTTTTCTTCTCTTTATGTTTATCTTTTATATGCTGCATATATGATTTCCTATCAGGTTAGAAACCTGAGGGAATGAGGGAATGAGTTTCAATTGATTCTCTGCTTAAGCCAGGAGATTCCTGCATAGAGTGCAGTTGAATTCCTCCACATAGAGTGCGTTGAGGAGGCTGAGCAGTTGAACTTTTGTTCTTTGTTGCCCAGGGTTATGTTGGGTAGTTCGAACCGTGTAGGTGAGTGCAGGTTGAATTGAAGACTCAGAGCCGAGTCTAAGAGAAAGAGGACTGGACCGCGTTAGCAGGATTGCACAGGTCTTGACGGTTCCAACGCTTCGAGAGCTATTGGAACTCGAACACAGGAAGAACGTGAGAAGTCTCTGAAGGAGTCAGAGAGAGACAAAGCTCAGGAGGGGTAGTTCCTTACGAGCATCGCAGGAACGGACCTGGAAGAATACTTTTGTGTCTCCGTGGGAACAGACTCCAGTGGAGCTCATACAGGACAAAGGTGGTGAAGCGGAGGAACTCTTCAAGAGGGAGAGAATCGATGACTTAGATTTGTCAAGGAGAAAACCGAAATCCCGAGGACCGTCCGATCGTGGAGGAGTTGCGCGGGAGATAACCCGTGAGCACAGGTGTGAAGAACAAAAGTCTATCGGACTTCGGGGTTTCGGCATTCGGGGATTGATAAGGTGAGAGTTCTACACCTCGAGAAATCGCGAGTTGCGATTCCCCGAATCGATCTAAGCCGCTGATCAGAGAGGGGACACGTGGCAAAGGATCCTGAGGAGTCGGGATTTGGGGTTTTGCGAGGTCTGTGACCTTGTGCCTCAGGAGATGCGAATTCCTGAATCGTGATTTCCCGATAGCACGAGTGGGAGACAGGTGTCAAGGCGTTAGGCCTCACCATGGGGTGTTGACAGGTGGCATCAGAGAATCGGGGTTCGGGGTTTTGTGATGCAAGAGAACCGCGATCAGTAAAATCACGATCCCGCGATCCCCGATCGCACAAGTAAAGGAAGTGACGTGGATTGTCGGACCGTGAATCGCCAGTGGAGTACAGGTGGAAGCATATCAGAGTTCAGGGTTAGGGACTTGGTGGTGTCAAGGGTTCATGACATCGCATACTCTGATTTCCCGATAGGGAAATTCCCGAATAGGAGTTGTTGACTGTTGGCCATCGGGTTTCGGGGAAGTAAAGGCCCAATACCGTGAGTGTTGAACTCGCGAACTCGCGAGTCTGGATTTCCCGATACGCAAGGGGAGATCGCCGAAGGAGTGTTGCCATGGGTAGGAGAACTCCCGAGAGGGGTTGAAGAGCATTGACTCTTTGGGCCCATGTTTGAGGAAGGTCCTGGTGGGAGCAGATTGCTCGTTGAGGGGCTGGTTGCGTCAGATACACAGTACTAAAATTAAGTTGGGTTCCCAAATCCTCTTGGAAACTCGTCCAAAATCGTCCAGTAAACACCGATCCTCGATCGGATATAATCTTCTTAGGAATCCCATGCAGCCTCACAATCTCACTAATGAAAACTCTCTCTATGTCTGGTGTCTGATACATCGTATGCATGGGAATATAGTGAGAACTCTTCGTTAGAGTGTCTACTACTACAAAAATCGTGTCCTGTCTCCTTGCCGTCAGTGGCAATCCAACAATAAAATCCATCGATATAACCTCCCATTTCGATTCCGGAATGGGATGTGGTTGAAGTAAAACTGTCGGGTGTCTATGCTCAGCCTTTACCTGCTGACACTCTAGACATCTAGCCACAAAGTTGACTATGTCGGCCTTCATTCCCTTCCAGAAAAATAAGGGTTTAAGGTTTGCCCTCATATTCGTGGCTCCTAGGTGAGCCATATAAACTGCTCTATGAGCCTCACTCAGGATCAACATCCTCAACTCGTCGTTTGGCGGTACGTAAATATGACCTCTAAACCTCATTAAACCATCGCTATCAAATGAATATCCCTCATATCGTGGTACCGTCATTGTGTTTTGTCCGATAAAATCCTCGACTTCTTTGTACCAGTCATCATCATGCTGTAAAGTGAGAATTTTCTCACGTAGATTCATCTGAAGAGTCAACACCGAAAAGATGCGTGGTCTTCGACTCAAAGCATCAACCACTCGGTTCACTGTTCCCTTTATGTAATTAATCTCGAAGTCGTACTCGCTAAGCAATTCCGACCAACGTCGTTGTCGCGCGTTTAGGTCGCTTTGTGTAAAAATGTGTTGCAGTCCACAATGATCAGTCCTTAGTTCAAATTTTTTTCCAACAAGGTAGTGTCTCCAAACCTTCAAGGCATATACAATGGCTAATAACTCCAAATCATGCCTCGCATAGTTTTCCTCATGCCTTCTCAGCTTCCTCGAAATGTAAGCAATCACTCGTTCGTCTTGCATCAAGACTTTGTCTAAACCTTCCTTGGATGCGTCAGTGCATACTAGGAAGTCCGTGTCCATGTCAGGTTCCTTTAGTATAGACGTTGTCGTCAACAACTCCTTAAGCCTCCAAAATGCTTCCTCGCATTTCTCGGTCCAAACAAACTTCTTGTTTTTCTTCTGCAATTCCATGATCGTATTTGCTATCTTGGAAAATCCCTCGACAAACCGTCGATAATATCCTGCTAAACCCATAAAACTACGCACTTCTATGACGTTCGTCAGCGCAAGCCATTCCATAATAGCCTCAACCTTGGCTGGTTCCATGGAGATACCTTCACTAGAGATGACATGCCCTAAGTACTGAATCCTCGATTGATAAAAAGAGCATTTGGACAACTTCCCATACAATTTGTGTTCTCGTAAACATTGTAGTACCAAGCACAAGTGCTTGTCATGCTACTCCATCATCCGAGAGTAGATCAAAATATCGTCAATGAATACTTGGACGAACTGGTCCAAGTACTTGTGGAACACCCCGTTCATCAAACTCATGAATACCCCTGAGGCATTTTGTCAGTCCAAATGGTAAAACAGTAAACTCGTAACATCCAAATCTCATCTTAAAGGCAGTCTTAGGGACGTCATCCTCCTTGATTTGTAACTAGTGATACGCCATGGTGACACACTAGGGAATATCAGCCCCAGGTCCAACAACTCCTTCAGTTTCATTTTCAGCTCTTGCAACTACGGGGTCGACATCCGATAAGGCATTCTTTCTATCGGTTCGGTCCCCAGTTTCAAGTCTATGCTAAACTCCAATTCCCTTTCCAGCAGCATCCCCGGTAACTCCTCTAGAAATACGTCCACAAACTCCTTCACCACCGGAAGGTGTTCTAGACCTTCTGCCATTCCCTTTTCATTTAGTGCAAGGATCGCATAAATCTTGACCCCTTGCGCGTACTCTTCCATAGCTGTAAGGAAGAGACGAACCTCAGGGAAACTCCCTGGTTCAGTCCTACTAACACACGTCTCTGTCCTTCGTCATTGACCAAGCTCAACCGTTTCATCTTACAATTGAGTATCGCCTCATGTGATTCCCACCAATCCATACCAATCACGATGTCATAAGATCCTAATATCGTGACGTACAGGTTGACCCTCATGAAAACTCTCCCAGGTTAAGGGCACAGCCCGTAACATTTGCACGCAGGCTATCATTAAGGCCCAACACGAATCGAATGACCTTGAGCTTCTCAGTGTTAAGGTGCGGAGCATACCAAAGAAGCTCCATAAAACGTGCATCATACTTCGGCGTCGTACGACCTCCCTGTCATAACGCGTTGAACTCATTGAGCTGACGCTCAATGAATTCCTCTAAAAGGTACCTCCATCGGAACCGTTCCTCGAACAAATCCCATGACACGTATTCAACGGTCATGTTCAGTTGCTGTAGGAGTATCTTCCACTATAGAAGAGCACTCCCCTAAACTCCGCCTAAACTCCTGCACGTTAAATAATTTTATTACTTATTAATTGTCTATGTTTCCTTATTACTTAGTTTCCCTGTTTTTTTATTAATCCCTTCCCCCTTTTTAAAAAAAAACAAAAACAAAAGCTAAATGCACTAATTAATCTTTTCAATTATTATTTATTTAATATCTTTTGTTCTTTCACAAGTTAGGAATTAATTTCCTCTTTGCAAATTTTTAAATCCCTTAGTTAATTAAATCCTTACTCTCTTTATTTTCCCCAAGAATTTTATGAAGACCTAACTATTACTTAGGTGGGTTCTGGTTTAAATTGTTATTTTTATTCCAGGGTCTGTTCTTAAGGTTAGACTAAAATTTTACCCTAAAAGTTTTAGACTCAGTACTTAGATTCTGAACTGGGCGACACTGGGTTAGGGGAGTTGTTTAAGGATTTCTTAAGGCATTATTGTCTGAGGGCTATTTAGGTTTGTTTCCTTCATCCACATCAATGCGACGTGCCCTTCAGGATGCACCACGTGCTCCAAGGGTGCCAGTCGCCTCGTTCATTTCCTTTGCGCGACGTGCCCTTCAGGATGCACCATGTGCTCCAAGGGTGCCACTCGCTTCTTGTGTTTCTTTTGTGCGACGTGCCCTTCAGGATGCACCACATGCTCCAAGGGTTCCACTCGCCAACTGGACTAATTGGTAGACATCTATAACCTCTCAACCTCTCTGGAAATCGTGTGTGGCCCCTTTACTCCATATGTGAGTCTGGTTGGCAAGCTATCGTCATCTTGCATCATCGACAATCGTGTCAGAACATGTCAACATCAAATCATCAAATCAATGAAATATCACAGTAAATAAATCAACCCAAATAGCACACTCCCTGACTCAATCCAGAGTCCAAGGGGTTCCACCGATGCCTCTGCATCCTCAAGGTCAAAAACCCTGCACACTCAATAAAACTGAGTCAATAGCACCTATCTACATCAAATAGTAAAACATCATGTCGTCTATCATAACGCATCATAATCAAGTATAAATGTTTTAACATCAGAAAAGTCCAGATCACTTGCAAGCAAGTGTCCTCAAATAATAAGTTTTCTCAGTGCACCAGAGCGGGATGTTACACCTTCCTCCTTGACGGTTTCTAAGAATAGCCAAGTGTTCCTCCATGGAACTTGTCTGCCTGCGCGCAAACTTATGCCACCTTCTTACACACTTCCATTCACAACTTCCCTACACTGTCCTTGAACAAATTTCGAAGGCCTTATCCTTCCTGAACTTTCTTATAACTTTAATCCTTAGAAAGACTCTTGCGCACACTCTTTATGGAAACTTTCAGACTCTTCCAAGTGTTGAACTTCCTTCGACCCTGTGCACACCTACATCAACAGTCTTTCAATCCTTCACTCAGGTTCGCAACCCTGAGAATTCACTCGGCCTGTGCACTCCTTGCACGACTACTGTTCCTGCCTGCACTTCTGAGCAAATGAGAACAAAAGTTATCTCTATCTGAACCCTCTGTCAACACACTCCTTGCGGACAATTCGACTGCACTCCTTGCAAGAATCCTTGTTCAGATAGAGAAACAATTGAAACTCATTCCTTCTTCCTTTCAGACTTCAAACTCAAACATGAAATCATATACACATCATATAAAGAAAATGTATAACTGAAGCGAACATTCATGAGCATATCATTCAGCATCAATACACAGAGAACAAAAAAAAAAACCATGAATTTGAATCAACCTCTTCTATTAATCCAAATATTTATACATGGGTGTTCCTTACACAGCTCTCTGCTTCTCTTCTATGCTCCAATGCTTCATAATAATGTTACAATACACAATGAGGGTGTCTATATCCCATTTCCCTCTTGCGCTCTAAAACCGTCTAATCTAGAACTAAATTCTATCTACCTGCATTAACTATTTTAAATGTCGTCTACCTACTAAGGATGAGAGCGAATCGTTCAAGGTTCATTTACATTATAGAAGTGCGCCTCTTCTTAATGATCACATTTAAGATTGCGCAACAATTTCAAGGGAAATTCAAAATTCGCGTTGGCGCTTGTCCAGCTGTCTTTCACTTCCGCGTTGGCTCGCTTGATGTGGGAGATGCTCCTGCATCAACCAGGTATAGACAGTTAATTGGAATATTAATCTATCTAAAAAATATCCATTTGGACTTATCTTTTGTAGTTAGTGTCCTTTCCAAGTATATGCAAGAACCAAGAGAGAGTCATTGGAATTCAACAAAAAAGGTACTCATATATCTTCAATGAACAAAATATTATGGATTGGAATATAAAAGGAATACAATTTTTAGACTTATTAACTACTCAAATGCAGATTTTACTAGAAATGTTGATGATAGGGATTCCACTTTAGGTTATCTAATGAGTATGAGATCAGTTGTTGTATCTTGGAGTTGTAAGAAACATGCCATAGTTGCAAATTCAATATAAAAAGTTGAATACATCTCAACTTGGGAAGTAGATTGTGAAATAGTATGGTTGTGATGAATTTTGCAGGATATTAAAATTATTCAAAACAAAGCTACTTCCCTATTCATCGACAGTCAACTAGTGATAAAGTTAACTAAAAATCCAGTTTTGCATTCGAAGAAAAAACATGTTGATACAAAGTACCATTATCTGTGAACTCACATCATCAAGGGAATCATCAAACCAACTTACTATCCAACAGAGGATCAAACAACCAACATTTTCATTAAGTCTCTTGGAAGAATTAAGTTCACTAAGTTCGTAACTGAACCTGGCATTTGTTCCAAAGATATTTTGGATCAAAGGGGGGTTTGTTAGGAAATGTGATCCAAAATAGGTAAATGATTAAATAAAACATTATTGTAAAGGATACCTTCACGCTCAAGTGAGGTGTCCATGTTAGTTTCTACTGATTTGTAGTTAGTTGTTGTTAACAGATTCCTTTTGGTTATATATTATTGAGTATTTAAACCCATTTTATTTTTTATGTGAGGTGGATTTTGGGGCGTAGCCCTCATGTTCCTCCTATGTAATATTTTTTCCTTTATTAATAAAATAGTGTTTCTGAAGACACTTTGCACACTTCCTTCATACTTTAAAAAGTAATTATTAAAATTAAATAAATTTATACCTTCACACACATAAAATTATTATACTTTGAAATTCATACATTAATCAATGTAGAATGCATAAACAATGAGATTCATAAAAAAATGTACCATGAAATGTGTCTGTATGTTTTTGTGTGTGTGTGTGTATACAAATATATTCAACATCATCTAAATTATACATTTTTTACAACATGACACATCATTCCCAATATACATAACGGAAGCAAGTGCCCTAAAATAAAAAACAACCATATGGTGGCCTAGATACAAAATGGTAGTCATTGGTCACTCATTGACCACTTCCACCCTTGCCACCCTCAGGAGCATCCTAGAAATCATTATTTCTTATATTGATTCAATAAGCACCTCGATTTGTTTTGTGCCTGGGTGTGGTTCGTTCCTTCAGAGACTGCACAAACAAAAAACATTGTTATAAGTTTTTTTCCATAATGAATCAAAACACTTACAAAATGATACTTTGCAATTCAACATAAGACAAATGACCGCAGATGGTACTGACAATCATAAGGGTGTTACCCTCCTCCACGACCCTAATATCTCAATGATTCCACCCTACGTTAGTTACAAGGATCAAAGAATGAAATTTAAACAAATATGGATATTAAAATCAATTCCATTCATCATACACAAAATTGATCATCAAGAAATTATCTAAGTGTGAATATCTTGGGCATTGATGGAGAGTCAATGGAAGGTGGAGTGCTCGGTTGTACAACCTGCTCCAAGGAAACACCTAGTATGGAAGCCTTGGTGGATGTCATAGATGCAAATGGTGGTGAGGATGGGTGGCATACGGGTGCATCCACTATGGATGGATGTGATGGAAGAGGTGATGTGTATCCTACAGGTGAATCCACTAAGGATGCACTGAATATGAAAGGTAATGGGGGTGGGATACAATTAACCCCCATGGGTTGTAGAAGCAATGGAACAGTGTATGTCCTAAAAATAGGTAAGCCAAAATACATGGTTGACTGCCAAAAAATTGAACTAGTATTGTAACTAGAAAAAATATCAGGAGCCTGCATACATATTAATAATATTGTTATTAGTACCAAATAGTAAAATCCAGTAACATAAATACAACAACTTTGATATTTAAATGAGATATAACTCAACACATGATACCTGTGAGGCAGATGACTTGTCCATCCCAGGTGTACATTGCTCGACATCACTTGCTCCCACAACCTGTAGAAACATAAGAACATTATAAATTTTTGGATGCAAGAAAATAAAGAAATCACTATGGTGAATTTATCAAATGTGACACATAGTTGTGTATGTGGAACAACGAAAGAGCAGGTTTCCTCTACCGCTGTATCGATGATGGATATATACATCGATGCATCTATCGGCGTAGAGGGTATTTTATTCTAGTGTAGAAACTGCAAAACATCATACAATAAAATATTGAAATAAAGACATAAAAACTATATAAATATATAATGTTGAAGAACTTAGATATGGTTAAGATACTAACCTCCTCCATGAAGCTATGTTTTCAACTGGACTCCATAGGCCCATAACAAGTATTCCCAAAACCGAAGCATCTGTGAGTTTCACATGGACGACTGTTATGTCCATGTGCCCTCTCCTCATTGCACTTCACTCTAGGGGTTTAAGGTCAGACCCCTCTATCAATTTCACCAATAGGTACCTCCTGTCGAGATAGGGAAACAAAGATACCATGTTGTACTAGGCTCTGAGTCAAGGATGATATAGCTAAAAGTACTTGTTGCAATCCCTCTGCAACAGGAGGATGTTGGGAAAGAGGTTAGGCATTCTCCAAGAGTGAGGAGGACCTAACATGGGATCATTCCTAGAAAACTCTTTACCCACCCCTTGGAAGTCACCAATGTCGAGATAGTTGACATGGTGACCCAAAACAAATTCTTCCCATAATTTTCTCAAAAACTATAAAGGCATATCTCTGTTATTGTAGGGATTTGCATCAAATACCATAAACCACCTATCCATCCAATTTTGAAGAATTTGTGGGTGGATGCAACAATCAATTGAAATGTGTTTCTTCGTGACAAGTGGTTGTTGTGTAGTTCGAGGATGAATAAAAAGGGACATAATATCTTGTTGTGTAATACACAAGTCTCTAACTTGGTTTCTATCTAGTCTAGTCCTTTAATACTCAAACATTCTAGCCATGTATTCATAAATAGAGGTTAATTTCCCTTTGGCACTTGCAATGGACCTCACAATGACATCTAATGAAGTGGCCAAGGACTCTTTTCTAGGTTCTTTCGTTCCCCTTAAATCATTCACAAGTGATCTTAGAGTAGCCAATGCCTCATCAATCTATGTGTTTATATTTGGTGGTTGTGGTGGGTTGATGTTTTACTCACCTTGGTTTGCTTGTGGGTGGTTTTCATTGTCTCTCAGTTCCATTTTAATAATATTTGTTGCAATTTAATAAGTGCACTTGTGACAAAAGTATTACAAACAACAATTTCATTTTATCCCAACAACACAATTTTGTGTAAAACAAAGAAAAACTATGTGTTATCTTTAAAATGAACCTGGAAAAAACCTATACAAGATTAGTGAATTGTTGAGAGATAAGAAAGGAGGAGACAAAGAGAGGATACAAATATATGAAATGAAATGACAAAAAATCAAGCATATCTAAGTAGAGATCAAGGACACTGTAGCAAGATCTTAGGCTTTGCTCCTCCTCTACTCCTCCTCTTTGTTTGATCAAACAAGGAAAAATACAAGGTGTTGTGTGCAAATAGTCTCAAATTCTGCATACAACCACTTTAAAATATGGGCACAGCAGGAACACGAGCGCATTCTTAAGAATGCACATCGTTCCTAGGAATGCACACATGTTTTTAAGAATGGTCACATAGTCCTTCCAAGTGCCTATGTGGCATGTTGAGTGGAGGTTTGTGCTTTTCCAAACCTATAACATCAAGAACACATGCACATTCCTAGGAATGCTCAAGTATACCCGCGGGTGTGCATTCCTACTGACCCCCTTGCCACTTTTTCATCCACCAACTTTGTGCACACACTCATCTCTCTCTCTCTCTCTCTCTCTCTCTCT
>ML777911.1:174441-188732 GCA_009831015.1 Picea engelmannii | reverse complement strand
GGAGACTTGGGGAAGGGTGTATGGAAACTTGATAAATAGGGAGGAGAAGTGGTGAGGAAGGGAGGATTGGGAGGTTTGAGCATGATGAGAGGTTGTGAAATCTTTGGAAGATATATTTCTTATGATGGTTTTCTTTGAGCATTGTGCTTCGTTGTTCTTGGCGTCACGGGCACAGAGGGTCAAGAAACCGAAAGGTTTCTTGGAGCTAGGAAGCTGTCTAGGCTCCTAGTTGGCAGGGAGGATTCTGTTGTTCCACTCTAGGAAAGCGGGAAAATAATTCTTGGAAGCACCCAGGACTACATTACAACCAATGAGCTTTGACAAGATAAGGTGGAGGTATTTTTTGGTGGTATTTGGTTATTGATATTTTGTATATACTTTTGTTTTAAGTTCTAAATCATAGAGTTAACATATTACTTATTTCATCATGTTATCTAGATTTAACAGATGTAGAAGAATTGTGTAAATGAAAATCAATGAAATTATGCTAAAACAAAGTTGTTATTGTGTATGTATTTAATAAATGATTAATTGCTTAGCATCCTATAGAGGGGATTTACAAATTCATAATGGCCTTCATCAGTTCTAAATGTTGTTTTTGGGATATCTTCTTCCTTCATTATAATCTGATGATACCTTGAATGAAGATCCAACTTTGTGAAGTATATTGCTCCATGTAGTTCATCTAACAATTTATCAATGAGATGAATGGGAAACTTATCTTTAATGGTGATCTTGTTGAGCTCTCTATAATATGGACACATATTCCAAGAGTCCTCTTTCTTGAGTACCATTACCACCAGTGCAGAGTAAGAACTTTGTCTAGGTCTAATAATGAAAAACTCTAGCATCTCTTCAACCATACAATCAATTTCACTCTTCTGGGCATAAGGGTATATGTAAGGCCTGATGTTAGGAGGAACACTCCCAAAAATTAGGTGAATATCATGACCATGATCGCGAGTGGGTAGAATACCTTTGGGAATATCTTCAAATACTTTGGAATGCTTATCAATGATCCCTCGGAGATCTAGGGGAATAGATGGCTTAGATGTTTGAACATCTAGTGAGCATAGTTGTACAATTGCACCATGATTCCCCTTTTTTAATAATTTTGTCACGCCATTAAAGCTTATCACCTTATTGGGTTCCCTTGTGATACCCCTTAACCATTGAACTCCTAGTACGACATCAACAATGATTGTAACCATTAGACTCCTAGTACAACATCAACACCACCCATGGGTATAGCAATCATTGGAGTGTTCATTACATATTCCCCCATAGTAAGATTGATCTTATGACATTTTCCTAAGAAATTGATAGTTCCTCCATTTGAAATCATTACTTGAAATCTGGCATTGGATATATAAAGCAATTGAGATCTTTGGCTAATTTATAGTGAATAAAATTATGAGCACTACCAGAATCAATTAGGACTATTACCTTTTTCTTGTTGATATATCCTTCGATCTTGAGGGTTTGAGGAGTGTTAATTCCATCCAATGAATTACATGATATGGTGGGATTAAACTCTTCAGAGTAATATCTTCTATGTTTTCATCTTGAGATGGTTCTTGTTCTTATTCCTCTTCACAACCTATGTAGAATAATATCTTCTCACCACACTTATGTCCCTTATTGTACTTGCTATCACAATTAAAGCATAAACTGTTTTCTTTTCTTTTCTCCAATTTTTTAGGTTTCAACCTTGTAGTTTGAGGTGGTTTAGAAGAAGGAACATTATTCTCTCGATAGGTGTTAGGAGTGGTCCTTCTAGTACCCATAGCCATATTTTTACTTTCAATATTTCTCGCCACCTTGAATGCATTTTCCAATGATTTGGGTTCCCAAAGGAGAACCTCATGTTGAATGTTATCCTTTAAAGTTATTGTGAGTACATCAATCAGGTGCTCATTTGGAATATCCATTACCTTTATATTCAATCTTTGGAGTTTATCAATGTGCTCCACAACTGAATCCTTTTTCTTGATATTTATCAATTGGATGAAGAAGGTATTGTTCCTTGTATCCTAATAGTGTGTTATCATTTATTCTGTGAAAATTGTCCAAGTGACAAGTGATTTGTGAAAACAAAGCCATCGATACCACAAAAATTGATTGGGTTATAAATATAAAGACTCAATTCATACCTTTTTTGTGTGTGGCACATCATGTAGATCAAATAACTTCTCCATCTGGAGTATGCATGTGATTGGATCCTTGCCATCAAACTTCCTCATATAGATCTTAGGAAAGTGGTTGGTCTTCAACCCAAAATTGGAGTTTCTTCGGTCTTGATTCATCTTCCTTGTGTCCTCATCATGATTTTCAAGGGATACATTGTCACTTTCAGGTGGCCTCTCTATTAGAAACTTTTTCAATCCTTCCATGATCTCCCCTTCTAAACAATCCATCTTAGTATCCATTATTGTGTCCATATTAGCTTCAGTTGATTCCATTATCCATTGTAGTTCATCTTTTGTTATTGCCTTATTTTGTAAATCATTTATGTCCCTGCACATTTCTTCACCTTCATCAAGAGTCCAAGTAGGACTGTCTGAGGGATTATTTGGTGTAGAATTTCCCTTTTCTTGTGGCATGTTGGCCAAGTATCATTGCACGGTAGGAATTCCTAATTGGCTTAGGTAGAGGTCCTCATAGACAAGGGAGTGTCAGGTGCTCTAGCTCTCTGATATACGTGCAGGGTCCAACAATAGTAGTCGACCCAATATCTCAGGGAACTAACTAAGGAGGATTGACCATGCCTTTAGCCGTACTATCTGACTACCCATGTACTAGAGAGTGATCTCCCCGAGTGTTTTTCTCGGTGTACTATAGCAATAAGATGACCAAAAGGTCTACTCGGTAAGTCTCAAGATTACAGGGGTTCTCTCGATATACGCTAGGTACGCAGGAGATCAAATCCATAGTAGTGTTTTCTAATGTGCAATCATTCGAAAGGGGTATTCTGATATACTCTAGGTATGTGGAAGAACCACACTTTTCCCGGATTGTAGCGCTGACCAGTAATGACATCTCCTACATTTAGAGACATCGGAACAAGTCTGTACCTTAAAAAACCCTAATTTTCTCTCAATTTTATGTGATACTTCTTTTATTCCACTTTATTCTACTTTTTTAATCACCCCAATTGGTTCTTCTAGTCAAAAGATATGCAAATTTCCAAAAAAAATGTACCTTACCCTGATTTGGAGGTTGTTCATCTAGTTGACTTTTCTTCTGTTGTATATTTAAAATTTCGGCCCTTCTGGGTCTGAAATTTCATTAAGTATTTATCTGATATTTCCTCTCTATAATGCCATAGGTTTGATCAAAATTGGATGTGCCAAGTGGAATTTATGGTGACTTCCCCACACCTTGTTGATTTATGGACTTTCCAAGAGAGCGTACTTGTAAAGTGTACCAAACCCACAATATGTAATATCATATTTTTAAAATTGCACCAGAAATACTACAGATTGTCCAATATCCAATGTAATTGGTCTCACTTAATCTGGATACTCACTGAAGATGATATCATTGTTCTACCTGGAATACTTGTTTGAGACTAGTTAATAGTGCTAATCAGCTACCCTATCTTACATAGGGTGTGCCTCCAAACTTAGGATGACCCATAAGATAAAAATTTTACCACATATACCTTGATAATTCCTATGAATATCCTCTAAGATTCACGGTCTTAATCATCATATAAAACAAGTTATAGCGAAAATTCTGTGATGACTAAATTTAAGATGATTTAGGAGCTTGATCTTCCACAAACTATATCTCTGAAAGTATAAATCCCAAAAAGATGATATTTTTGTTGGATTACTGAGAGGGGGGGTGAATCAGTAATAGAGCAATTTAATCCTTTTTAACCATATAATCCAAGTGTTATATCAATGTAGCATTATCGTCCAATAACTGCAGAGTAAATAAGCAATGAACAAATGAACAATCACACACATACACAGTACACCAGTGTTTTACGTGGAAACCAAAAGCAGGAGAAAACCACAGAATGATTTTTCTTATATGTCTTGAAGAATTACATTCATTGGAAGCACCAAATTCCTTTGTTTTCCATCTGCAACTGAAAGGAGGCTCCAACCCCCTAGTTTCTCAGGCTACAACCTGAGGGAAGCTCCAACTCCCCAATTCTTTGGCTACAACCAAAAGGAGGCTACAACCCCCTATGTTCTTCGGCCACAACCAGAAGGTGGCTACAGCCACCTGTCATTTCCCCATCCAACCGGCCTGAAGTAGAATTGGAATGATGGATCCATTGTCACACTATCACTATGAGATATACCGCTGTAAACCTGTACCAAACAACTTGTACCAATAACCTGAACCATGCATCAACCATGCATCAACCTGTACCTCAACCTGTAATCAAATTGTACCATAAACAAGTGCATCAACCATGCACCAACCTGTAATCAACACGTACCATAAACAAGTGCATCAACCATGCAACAACCTGATCCTCAACCTGTACCATGAACAAGTGCATCAACCATGCACCAAACCTATACAAATAACCTGTCACAACAGCTTGTCCAAACAACCTATCACAACAACCCATCTCATCAATTTTATCAACCAAATCAGATCTACTCACCAAGACAACTCTCAAAGATGTGCATAAACCAAGTATAACACAAGAACTCGTAATCATCACCAAGATCAATATGTTCTTCTGATAATACAAGTATGCTACATCATCCACAAACCATGTGTCAACAATGCTACTAACAAGTGCCTCCAACCATGTACCAAATATGTACCAATAATGTATCAACTACTCATCAACTATGAATCATCAATATGTACCAACATCATCAACTATACACCTCATGTATGTGCTAACTCATCAACTACTTGTCTCAACTATGTACCCGACATGTACCTCAACCAAAATCCCTCATCAATTTCATCATCCAAATATGATTTGTAACTATGTAATAGACCTGGTGTATATTATCACATTCCTGCAAACCTTCCTTAACTTTAAAAACAAGAGACTAGCATTTTCATCAAACTTTTCTTTAGTCTCACATGCCTAGTTTTGGATTAGTCAACAACCCTAAATTGAAATAATCATAACTTTGTACCTGTAATGAATAAAGATCTGAAAATTATACATGATGTTATTCAGTGTGTTTTATGCGATTCGTCCAGGTGTCACTACTTGGAACCTCTTAGAAAAGGAGTTATAGCAAAAATGGCATACCTTGCTGAATTCTATCTTATTATATAGAGCGACCTTGTAGAGAGTTCCCCTCATGAAATATTTATTGAATTTATTTGAAACTATTATACAACATACTATATATTGTACTCTAACCAACACATTTGACCTTACTCAATTTAGATATGTTATGAAGAAGTTATGACATTTTTACCCGAAACACATGTTTTACCACCGTAAATGGAATGACAAACACTATCCATATAAGATAGTTTCACTGACAAATTCACTGACCTTCATCTCATTATTCCACAAATAAGCATGGGTTCTCTTACCATACTTATAGGATAACTCAATCCGCAAAGTGTCTTCCCGTGAGGGATTTCACCATAAGGGGACCACTTTGGAGTTCATCCATTTGTACTTATTATCAACCATGACAAGACAATAATGAGTCATCTTTACATCAAACAAACTTGGGTCCATTACCCAAACCTTTGTGCTACTAGAATTCACTATCGTACTTTCTCCAAGGGTTGACATTAATCACTAAGGGTTGACATCAATATACAATATGACTCTCCAATAGTTGACATCAATGACAACTAACAATCCATATCAACTATCCATCAACCTAAGCCAACTGTCTGATAATATCCCCCTTTGGCATTCATGACAACACCAACATTGATGGAAAAACTTAGTCATGATAACATTCATGCTTATACTCTTTATCAATGTTTCTATCTCTCCCCCTTTGACATCAATGGCAAAGGGTATCTCCCTTTGGGGCTGCTCCCTCTGACTGAACTCTCCTTGGGGTTGCTCCCCCTATCTACGTGCCTTTGATTTTTCTGTGTTTATAATCCTATCATTACTCTCTTTCCCTTCATATGAATAATATCTCCCCCTTTGATAAAGGGTATCACTTTGAAGTCATATTGCTCATTCTTCCCTTGTGACAATTGTTCCCCTTGGAAACATGTCTCTATCCTCTCTCTCCAAGAATTTACCTTTTGCATCTGATAAATCCCCCCCCCCTTTGTCTTATTTATGATGCTTCCTCATGTACATCTAATACATATAAGATAAGCATTCAAAAGTATTCATTTTGGAATAGAAAAAACTCCTAGTCTCTGGAGAAGATACTCAAGGGATTTCCATGGAAGCGGTTTTGTAAAGATGTATGCCACTTGTTCTTTTGTTCCCACATATTCAACTCTGATGTTCTTCTCTGCAACCTTTTCCTATAGAAAGTGATACTTGATTGGAATGTGCTTCATCTTGGAGTTCATCACCGGGTTTTTGAGATACTGATGGCGCTTGTATTATCACAATAGATTGGAATGGGATCATCATACTCAACCTGTATATCTGTCAGAGTTTGTTTCATCCAAAGAGCCTATGTACAACATGATGTTGCTGCAATATACTATGCCTTAGTTGTAGATAAAGATACTGATGATTTTTTCTTTCTTAGCCATGATACTAAACACTCACCGAAGTAGAACGTTGCTCCACTAGTGCTTCGTCGGTCATCAATACAACCTGCCCAATCTACATCTTTGTAGGCAATAAGTGATAGATCATTTCCTTTTGGATACCATAATCCAAACTCTTATGTTCCTTTGAGATATCTAAAAATCCTCTTCACTGCTAATACATGTGATTCCTTTGGTACTCTTGAAATTGTGCCACCTGTCCAACTGCCTACATTACATCTGGTCTGGATGTTGTCACATATAGTAAGATGCCAATCATTGACCTATATTTCCTCTGGTCTATAGACTTTGAATCATCATCTTTTCTCAACTTGCAATTGGTTTGTATATGAGTGGTAACTGGTTTGCAATCTTCCATTCTGAACCTCTTTAGAATTTCTCTGATATACTTAGTTTGAGAAATAAAAATTCCTTGGTTTCATTGACATATATGAAGACCCAAAAAGAATGATAGTCCTCCAATTAATGACATTTCAAATTCATTCTACATATCCTTTGCACATTTCTGGCTTAACCTGTCATTAGTACTTCCAAAACAATATCATCAACATAAATATCAATTAATAAAATATTACTTTGAGTTACCTTGATGTAGAGGTTGTTGTATGCGCTTCCTTTCCATAGTTAGTAGGGAGTTTTGTCATTGTTGTTTCTGAGCATTACTCTATTTTGAATGTGAACTGATGTATGCACTGCATGTGTCCAAAAAATATCTTGTCAATTTGGAGTCCATTAGCATTGTTCAAGCCATTTCCTATGTAATTATCATCCATTATGATAATGTTCATTTTTCTTTGAACGACTCTCTTAACCAATCTATGAATCCATTATGTCGTCCACTATCATATATCTATCCAAACCTGCTAATTGTTCTTACAAATCCATCTTTGTCCATACTGTCCAAGACTCCACTTGCGCAATTGCCCATCATGCTAACCCATTTATTACTATACTATCATGAAGTCTTGATTAATCTATCAAACTGTACTTCTGCTAACTAATTGCTCTGAATCTATCTTCTCAAACTTTGCAAGATGCTCGAAGGATGGTTATTTGGTCTGTCACAACTATCGCATACACTCACCTTATCTAATATTCATATTACTTGGGAGTCTCTAAGCCGGATGGCTCAGAACAATTCCTTCTTTGATGTGTATTCATCATCATCTTCATTGGTAGATTCATTATCTCTCTCATCTCTGACTTCTTTCTTTCTATTTGTGGATTCATCTTTCACTACAATTCCTGAAAGTACAATCTTTTGAACCTATTCCTTATTTACCTATTCTTCCTTTTTTTCAGTTATTTTCCAAGCCTTTCTGTATTTGACATATTTCCTTTTCTCTGTAGATTTTTCTTCATCTCGTTTTATTGCCAATATTGCGATCTCTGGTACCTAGTCTTTGTTCACCTGTTCTTTATGTTTTCTTATCGATACTTTTTTATATCTGATATCGGTATTCACTTTCATGGAAGTATCGATCATGATTCTACAATCACTGGTTATGTGTCCATAGTTATGAAATTTGTAACACTCAATGTTACATGTGACCACATAGGCATGGTCTACTTGAACATTTCTTTTATAATCCCTGCAATCTGCAACCTTATGTCCAAAGTTAGTACAATAAAAACAATGACCACGAAATAAATTTTCATACCTGGGACTGAATGATCTTCTTTGTGGCGTAGTCCTTCTAAATGTTTTCCTTGACTGATCATGATCATGATTGAAGATTCTTTGTGGCTTGAACATGGATGGTATTCTTGAAGATGTATCTTCAATATTTTTCTTAGATTCTGGTTGACCATGATTCTTTCCTTTGAGTACTTCTGCATAACTCTTTCTATTTTCTTCATTCTTCTTTTCTAGCAACATAGAGTGCTTCTCTTCATTCTATACAAATGATGTGGATGTTTCTGTCTCTTCAACGTTCTTGTTGAGCTTGACGATTTTGACTCTTAGTGTGACAACTTCTTCTTCAAGATTCTCAACCTCTTCTTCTTTCTTCATTATCTGAGACTTCATGACCTCTTCTATTCTCTTTTCTTCTTCAAGTTGGATTTTCAATGTAATTATTTCTTCTTCCGGTATAATTCTCTCTTCTTGACCAAACTCTTCCTCAAGTTAGTTTAAGTCATTGGTTCTTTCCTTGAGATGATGCATCAATATATTTTCTCTCTTTTCTACTTCTTCCTTTTATGTTTCTATGTTGTCCTCTAAACATTTCTTTTGATATTCTAGAGTTTCTTCAATTCTTATGGCCTGTTCTAGTTGAGCTCTTAAATTTTTTATGAACGGCTGATCCTTTTCAGAACCTTGAACACTTTTCTTTTTCTTCATTAATTCTTTCTTGGATGACTTGTTTTCTTCTCTTTATTTCCTTAGATATTTAATTGCACTGATTAATTTTTCTCTGTAATCAACTTCTGCTTCATCATACTCTTCCTCTTTTGAATCTGTCTGACATGATGAGAATCTGTCTATATCTGCATCTTCTTTGGGATTTTCTAAATCTACGATGGGTGAAGATATATGTCATGTAACTTATCCCAAATTTCTTTGGCTAATGAGCATTTACCAACCTTTTATCTTACCGGTTTCGGTAATCCTTCACAGATGAAATCCATTGTTATTTTGTTATTCTTCTTCAATTCCTTCTTGGCTGCAGTCTTTGCCCTTTTTGAACTATCATATCTTGTAACAACTTATAGCCAAATATAATGTCCCTGTGCCTGTAAAAATACTTCCATTCTTCTTCTCCACATATCATAATTAAAACCATTATGACCATTAAACATTGGTACTCTATTCTCAGAATAATCCATGATCTCCTTCCAGTGGTTAAATTGTTTCCTGAAGGAACCTCAGTCTAAAACCAATTGTTGGATTACTGAGAGGGGGGGTGAATCAGTAATAGAGAAATTTAATCTTTTTTAACCATATAATCCAAGTGTTATATCAATGTAGCATTATCACCCAATAAATTCAGAGTAAATAAGAAATGAACAATCATACACATACACAATACACCAATGTTTTACGTGGAAACCCAAAGCGGGAGAAAACAACGGAATGATTTTTCTTATATGTCTTGAAGAATTACATTCATTGGAAGCACCAACTTCCTTTTTTTTCCAGCTGCAACTGGAAGGAGGCTCCAACCCCCTAGTTTCTCAGGCTACAACCTGAGGGAAGCTCCAACTCCCCAATTCTTTGGCTACAACCATAAGGAGGCTACAACCCTCTATGTTCTCCGGATACAACCGGAAGGTGGCTACAACCACCTTTCCTTTCCCTGTCCAACCGCCCTGAAGTAGAAGTAGAATGATGGAACAACTGTCACACTATCACTGTGAGATATATTGTTGTAAACCTGTACCAATCAACTTGTACCAAACAACATGTACCAATAACCTGAACAATACATCAACCATGCATCAACCTATACCTCAACCTGTAATCAACATGTACCATAAACAAGTTCATAAACCATGCACCAACCTGTACCAACGAACCTGTAATCAACCTGTACCATAAACAAGTGCATCAACCATGCACCAACCTATACCTCAACCTGTACCATGAACAAGTGCATCAACCATGCACCAAACTTGTACAAATAACCTGTCACAACAACCTGTCACAACAACTTATCCAAACAACCTATCACAACAACCCATCTCATCAATTTTATCAACCAAATCATATCTACTCACCAAGATCAATCACCAAGACAACTCTCAAAGATGTGCATCAACCAAGTATAACACAACAACTCATAATCATCACCAAAATAAATATGTGTTTCTGATAATACAAGTATGCTACATCATCCATAAACCATGTTTCAACAATACTACTAAGAAGTTCCTCCAACCATGTAAGAAGTATGTACCAATCATGTATCAACTACTCATCAATATGTACCAACATCATCAACTATACACCTCATGTATGTGCCAACTCATCAACTACTTGTCTCAACCATGTACCCGACATGAACCTCAACCAAAATCCCTCATCAATTTCATCATCCAAATCTGATTTGTAACTCTATAATAGAATTGGTGTATATGATCACATTCCTGCAAACCTTTCTTAACTTTAACAACAAGAGACTAGCATTTTCATCAAACTTTTCTTTAGTCTCGCATGCCTAGTTTTGGATTAGTCAACAACCCTAACTTGAAAAAATCATAACTTTGTACCTGTAATGAATAAAGATATGAAACTAATACATGATGTTCTTCAATGTTTTTCATGAAATTCCTCTAGGTTTCACTACTTGGAACCTCTCAGAAAAGGAGTTATAGAAAAAATGGCATACCTTGCTGCATTCTGGATTATTCTAGAGAGTGACCTTATAGAACGTGCCCCACACGAAATATTAATTGAATCGATATGAAACTATTACAAAGAATAATACAGACTATACTCTAACCAACGCATTTTTTCTTACTCAATTTGGATATTTTATGAAGAAGTTATGACGTGTTTACCTAAAACACCTGTTTTAGACTAGTTTCAGGACTATCCATAAACCCTATTTTCCACGGAGTGTAACTCCAAAAATACAACAACCCATAAGATGAATTTTTTACCACCGATACTTGGATATGTTTCCGCAATGGAATATAAATTTCATGGTATGAATCATTATAGAAAAAAAGTTATTGCGAAAATGGTGAGATGACTTGTAAATAACATACCTTAGAAAGCATCATCAAAGGAATTTATCCTTCCTTGAATTCTGGCCTTCCTTTTTTTACCTTTCCTAAAAATTTTGGCTTAGATATAATTTGGTTACCTCAGAAACCTATAGATATTCAATATTCTCAAGTGTTTTTTAAAATTAGAGAGCCTTGCCTCTTATTTATACTCTCCACGTAGCTTCCTTAAAAACATCTTCTAGGTCACTTTGCTCACTTTCCTTATTTTAGGGTTAACCCACTTCTAATTTCTCCATTGAATTTATTATTTAAATAATTTATTTTGTATTCATTTTGAATTATAGTACACTCATCACTTCACTTTATTATTTACCTTCTAAAATCTCTTAAACCACTTTGACTACTTTGACCTTTTAGGGCTTCTAGATGGCATATGAGGGTTCTCCAACTTCGTAAGGCCATAACTCTCAAAACGTGAGGAGTTATCTGACGTTCCACATAGCACCAGAAATGAAATGACATGTACTATCCATATAGAATAGTATTACCTAACAATATATCAAAAATCATATCGTTATCAATCAAACAAACTTGGGTCCATTACCCAAACCTGGGTTCTCCAACTTCTCATGGCCATAACTCTCTAACCATGAGGAGTTATGTGACGTTCCACATACCACCAAAAATGGAATGACAAGAAATATCCATCTAGGATAGTTTCACTGAAAAATTCACTGACCTTCATCTCATTATTCCACAAATAAGCATGGGTTATCTTACCATACTTATAGGATAACTCAATCCGCAAAGCGTCTTCCCGTGAGGGATTTCACCATAATGGGACCACTTTGGAGTTCATCCATTTGTACGTATTATCAACCATGAAAAGAAAATAATGAGTCATATTTACATCAAACAAACTTGGGTCCATTACCCAAACCTTTGTGCTACTAGAATTCGCTACCATACTTTCTCCAAGGGTTGACATCAATCTACAATATCACTCTCCAATAGTTGACATCAATGACAACTAACAATCCATATCAACTATCCATAAACCTAAGCCAACTATCTAACAATTTTAACCACAAGTATTGTGATCCATCTACTAAATATCCCCCAAGTATTTCCTTCTAAAACTTCCCATAAAACAAGTTATAGAAAAAATTCCAAGGTGTTGTAGATGCAGCAGCGAAACCCCAAGACCTTGAGCTCTGATACAAAATGTTAGGAAACAAATATCCAAATAGAATAAAAACACTAGAATAAGTACTCCACGCCTTGAAAAAGAGAAAATTTCAGATAATAATCCTCTTTGAGAGGGAAACCTCCTTATACACCACATAAAATCACCAATACAAGATGATTTCAAATGAAAAGGTCTCCTTGGTATATATAGGAGACTAGGAGGTACAATTACAACTAATGGACCCAAGAAAATAGAAATAAAATAATAATAATAATTTAATATGTCCCAATTAAGGGGTAATGTGCCAATATTTAGGTCTTAATAGTATCCCCACCTCCTCCCTCTCTATCTCCTCTATCTCTCCTACATATACCCTCTTTCCTGCATCTACCTATCTCTCTATCCCCATCTTTATATTCCTCTCTCTCCCTCTCACACTCTCTCTTTTTGTTGCCCCTCTATGCCTTCCTCTCTCTCCCTCCCACACTCTCACACACACTCTTTCTAGCAACCCTCTATACCTTCCTCTCTCTCCCTCCCACACTCTCACAAAATATCTCTCTATGTCCACTCTTTGTCTTCCTATCTCTCCCTCTCACACTCTCATACACTATCAAGTTTGGTACATTGTAAGGTAAGGCATGGTAAGGTAATACATTGCCTTGACCTAGACATGGCAAGACCTATACCTATACCTAGACCTAGACTTAGACCATGACCTAGACCTAGACCTTGCATTGTCATCCCTCACACTCTCACACCCACTCCCTCTCTATCTCCCCCCTCTTCAACTCTCTCCCTCCATCCATTTCTTTCCCTCCTCCCTATCTCTCTTTCTCTCCCCCTTCCTCCCTCCCACCCCTCCACCCCATCTCTCTCTCCCCACTCTACCTCTCTCTCTCCTAGTTTTTAATATCACTCTCACTCTCTCTCTATGGCTCTCATTCTCTCTTTCTCATCTTTCCTCATTCTTTATCTATCTCCATCTCACTATCAACATCTCTTCTTCTCTTGTTGTCTCTCTCCCTCCCTCTCCTTCTTTCTCTCTGCCCCCTCTCTACCCTATCCCTCTATCTCTCCATCTCACTCTCAAGCTCTCTTATACTCTTGTTGGCCCTTTCCCTCCCTCACCCCCCTCTCTCTCTTACATGTACTCCTCTCTCCCCTTCACCTTATATCACCCCCCATTTCTCGCTCACTATATCTGCCTCCCTCTCTCCCCTCTTCTCTTCCACCCTTTCTCTATTTATATCTCTCTACCCTCCCTTTCCTCTCTCTCTCACCTTCCTCTCACACTCTATCTCACTCTCTCTATGCCCACTCTCCCCCCCTGTTTCTCCCCCTCCCTCCCACTATCTCTCATCTCTCTCTCATATATCTACTCCTCTCTCCCCCTCACTTTGTATCCCCCTTCCTCTCTCTCCCTCTCTCTCCCCCCATTTCTCTCTTTACCTTTGTATACCCCCCTTCCTTCCCCTCCCCTTCCTCTCACTCTCTCTCTCTACCACCTCTCTTTGTCTCTCTATCCCTACCTCTCATAATATCAATCACGCCCTTTATATCCTCCCTCTCTTTCTTGCTCTCTACCCCTATCACACTCACACACACTCTCTCTAACCCCCTCCTCCCTCTCCCTCTCCCCTCCCTCCCACTATCTATCCTCTCTTTCTCTCCTACATCTACCACCTCTCTCTCTCTCTCTCTCTCTCTCCTCATTGTTAGTATC